>JAHIAM010005622.1:0-84160 GCA_021605205.1 Aegilops longissima | reverse complement strand
CTCGGGCCGGTGCGGATGGGGGAAGAAGTCAGGTGGGGGGAGTGGTGGCAGGTGGGGAGAGTTGTTTTGGCTTGCGAAAGAAGATGATGGGATGGCAGGACATGCGGCAAGCGATCCGTGTTGCCCCGCATTTTCTTGTCTTAAGGGGAGAAGGCGTGGAGCGGGCGAGGAGCGGGGCCGCGATGCTTCAAAAAGTTATCGTTGACATTAACTGCAACAGTCCCACGACCCCATGATTCGCGGTAATTGCGGGAAGTGGACGTTAGATTGATTGGTCATCTTGACGAACCGTCGTGCACAACCTCCTCCTGCCACGTGTCTGTGCAATGTCCACTTCCTACAAGAAATACCTCCAGACAACACCTGTCCTACGATGTGTCGAGCGAGCAGGCGCAAAGCTGGCAAAATAGCCCGGCAGGGCCTGCCAGGCAGGCTAAGATGTGACGTTGAGCAGCGCATTTCAATGTGCCCTGTCAGCCTGCAGAGTTAGGCATGATAGCATTGTTTGCTATATAATCAGTGCATAATGACTAATTTCCCACTTTGGTGACCCCTTTATCTATAAAAGGAGGCCCAAGGCAACCATAGAAAGGGTTAGCGGATCCACCCCCTCACTCATTCATGCGTGAGTAGCCGTTTCGCTCAGGCCAACCCTCCCAGGAAAGCGTGTTACGCCCACCACCACTTTTTCCACCATTAATCCACCAAAGCAGGAGTAGGGTTTTACGCCTCACGGCAGCCCAAACCTGGGTAAAGACTTCCCGTTTGATCCACCAAAGAAGGAGTAGGGTTTTACGCCTCACAGCTTGCGTTGGTTTTTCCCTTGAAGAGGAAAGGGTGATGCAGCAAAGTATAGGTAAGTATTTTCTTCAGTTAGAGAACCAAGGTATCCATCTAGTAGGAGACAATGCACAAATCACCTAATACCTGCACAAACAATCAAACAGCTTGCACCCAGTGCGATAAAGGGGTTGTCAATCCCTTCACGGTTACATGCAAAAGTGTGATCTGATAGAGATAGATAAACGATAAATTAAATATTTTTGGTATTTTTGGTCTATAGATAGGAAAGTAAAAGATTGCAAAATAGTAGATCGGAAACTAATATGATGGAAATAGACCCGGGATCCATAGGTTTCACTAGAGGCTTCTCTCATCAGAGCAAATAATACGGTGGGTGAGCAAATAGTTGTCCAGCAACTGATAGAAAAGCGCAAAGTTATGACGATATCTAAGGCAATGATCATGAATATAGGCATAACGTCCGTGTCAAGGTGATCGAAATGATTCTGCATCTACTATTATTGCTCCACACATCGACCGACTCCTGCCTACATCTAGAGTATTAAGTCCATAAAGAATGGAGTAACACATTAAGTAAGATGACATGATGTAGAGCAATAAACTCAAGCAATATGATGTAAACCCCATATTTTTATCCTTGATGGCAACAATACAATTCGTGCCTTGCTGCCCCTACTGTCACTGGGAAAGGACACCGCAAGATTGAACCCAAAGCCAAGCACTTCTCCCATTGCAAGAAAACCAATCTTGTTGGCCAAACCAAACCAATAGTTTGAAGAGAATTACAAAGATATCAAATCATGCATAAACGAATTCAAAGAAGATACAAATAATATTCATAGGTATGCTGATCATAAGTCCACAATTTATTGGATCTCGACAAACACACCGCAAAAGAAGATTACATCGGATAGATCTCCAAGAACATCGAGGAGAACATGGTATTGAGAATCAAAGAGAGAGAAGAAGCCATCTAGCCACAAGGTATGGACCAGTAGTTCTATGGTAAACTACTCACGCTTCATTGGAAGAGCAATAGAGTTGATGTAGAAGCCCTTCGTCATTGAATCCCCCTCCGGCAGGATGCCGGAAAAGGCCCCTAGATGGATCTCACGGGTACAGAAGGTTGCAGCGGTGGAAAAGTGTTTTCATGGATACTTCTGGTGGTTTGGGAATATATGTGAATGTATTGTGAAGGAATTAGGTCAGGAGAGTCATGGGGGGCCCACAAGACAGGTGCCTTTTGCCTTGTGGCCGCCTCATGGCTCCTCCGACTTGATCTCCAAGTCTCCCGGGTGTCTTCTGGTCCAAGAAAAATCATCAAGAAGGTTTTATTATGTTTGGACTCCATTTGGTATTCTTTTTCGGCGAAACTCTAAAACAAGGAAAAAATAGATACTGGCACTGGGCTCTAGGTTAATAGGTTAGTCCCAAAACATAATATAAAATAGCGTATAAATGCATATAAAACATCCAAAACAGATAATATTATTGCATGGAACAATAAAAAATTATAGATACGTTGGAGATGTATCAAGCATTCCCAAGCTTAATTCCTGCTTGTCCTCGAGTAGGTAAATGATAAAAATAGAATTTTTTATGTGGAATAATACTTAACATATTTATCCATGTAATTTTTCTTTATTGTGGCATGAATGTTCATATCCGTAAGATTCAAAATAAAAGTTTAATATTGACACAAAAGTTTAATGTTCATATCCTCGGAGCCTCTTAAATAAAGTACTTTGAGTTGTAGAGTTTTGTTGTGATGCCATGTTGTATGTACTCATATCGGGCATATTGTGTGTATGATTGAAATGCTTGGTATGAGTGGGATCCGACAATCTAGTTGTTTATCCTTGGCAGCCCCTCATATGGGAAATGTAGTCTAGTGCTTCTGGCGATAGTAGTCCGCTACAGCCGGTTCACGAGTCACCTTCTTGACACTACTACTTCGACACTTGGTAGCGGCATGTGTTTCGCCGTTCCTATATACATCCCTTGTGGAAATGTCGCGGTGACATCGAGTCCTGCCTAGCCTGCTACAACCGGGTTGCAGTTCCTTTTAGCCCGATGCTACAGCCGGATTCACCGTTGATGACCGACATGCTCGATGTGATTCATGTATGCCTATCCCCATGGGTTAAGCGCCGCTTTGGGTTCACGACTAGCCATGTCGGCCGGGTTCTCTGTCATGTAGATGCTAGCGACACTATCATATCGTGAGCCAAAAGGCTCGCGGTCCGGGCCATGGTAAGCGACACACGTGGGAATACCGTGCGTGAGGCGCAAAGTGATATGAGGTGTTAGCAGCTAGGTCAATATGACTTGGAATCGGGGTCTGGCGGTGTTGGCATCAGATTCGGACTGCACAGTAACCGCTAAGCCAAAGCTGAGTGATGTCGAGTCTAGAAATTCTTTAGTTATATGTAGGGAATTGATTGTGGGGGGCGTAAGGCTCTTTTACTCCTTTACCTTATGCCCTCGATCTGAGTCATCCTCTTCTCATTCTCGTGGGTATAGGACTAGGCTCTCTTCTCTCTATCAGGTTCACGTGTTACTAATCCGTAGTAACTTATAGGATTGTTGGTTACCAGCCTCGATTCAGTTTCTACTACTTTTAGTATGCTATCGAGTTGAGCGGAACCTTGATATGATGTTGTTGAGTGGTTTTGCAATCTGATTTTGAATGTCTCAAATCTGTTCTTGAGCATTCTACAGATGTTATCTTTGTCCGATTTTCCTAGAAATTCTAATGTCTTTGCATTGTGGCTGTGCTTTGGATGGCCACTCGTGCTCAAAACCAATTGGTTCATCTGACCAGGTGCATCGATGTGCCCGGTCATACGGCTATGTTAGTCCGGGTTATGATTGAGACGGGTTACCATTGGTATCCTGAATACACCATCGACGAGCAATTCCGAGACTTTAATCAAAGCCAATACCTCTGCACTGTCAGGATATTTCCTTCTTATCCTGGATCGACTGAGCCTCTTCACCACTCCTATGGACTCGGGGTCACTATTGAGATGGCTATGCAGGATGCTGCATACTCTATGATGACCATCATGTGAGTCAGGACTGGCCTGCTTCGGAACACCGACTTCCATTATATGCCAGCTTTGCTCCCAGGGGCGCAAGGGTATCTTCAGGCTATCTATGCTGATTCCACTCGGGAGTACTCACTAACCCTTTTGATCTTTGAGATGCTCGAGGATAAGGACCGAGGAATCGGGCCTTGAGAATGGAGCTTTTCAACACCGTGCCGATCATTGGGCCACTTTGTTTCGGTTTGCACGGTGTGCAAGCTTGTTGCATGGATATGAGGACACGTATCACGTGAGATATTCTCTGCCGGACATGATGGATTGGCGTGATGTGGGAGCATCACCCACCCGTGGTCGGCGAGGCCACCGTTTGTTGGTCCAAGACCTCATCCTAGCCCCTATGGTCCACAAGCTCCTCGGGACCGTCTGTTTCCGGATAATCATGTTGAGCTTCCGGGCTATGGGTGACTTCTATGAGGACTACTACGGGCTATGCGAGTTAGTAGTAGTATCTTTAGTATTGTAATAGTTGTATTTCCACCGTCTGCGTGACCTATGGAATATGACTTAGTGTGTATCAATTCGGAAGTGTAGAAAAATAATGTATAGGAGTTTGGAATGCTTGGAGTGAGATGTAACGCCTTTCACGTGGTTGTACTCTAGCAGGGCTTGTACTAAACTATGAATGATGCATATGACCCGTTGGTATATATATGGCAGTTTCTATATTACCATGTCATACGGATGAACATCTCTGCATTCCGTGTTATCCATTACATTCCGCACTTCCTTGCCAAATTTTGCCATCCTTGTCTAAACCGTTGTTTTGTTTCCTAGGATGGTCAACACCATAACAACCCTGCTGCTCCGGGCGAGGGAGAAATAGCGCAGCTAGGAATGTAAATCTGCCTCAACAGCCTTCTTTGGCGAAGTTATGATGGAGGCGAGAATGCAACAAGCGTGAGACCAATAAACTTCTTTGGGCGGATTGAGCGAGAATACCTCCGCCAGCCAAGGAATGACCTGGTGTCACTCAATGACTTTCTCAAGTTGTATCCACGAAGTTCAAACATTCCGTTGAGCCTCTCGATGCGGATGATTGGCTTCGACATCACCACAAGCTACGTTACGCCAGCGTGGCTGAAGATGATAAGGTTACCTTTGCTGCCTATCACCTCGAAGGCCACCTTTAGCCTTTGGTGGGAGAATTTGAGCTATCGCCCGGTTGGCCAAATCACTACTTGGGCTGAGTTGGTGTGGTTTTCCATGAGCATCACATTCGGAAGGTCTCATGGATCATAGCGGAAAGAGTTACGCAACTTCACCCAGGGTAGACTTACTGTGGATGCATACAGTCGCGAGTTTGGAAATCTAGCACGTTATGCTCCTGAAGAGGTATCTACTGACGCCAAGAAGCAGGCAAGGTTCCGCAAGGGACTTAGCCCCGAGCTTCACCGTGATCTTCGTCTGCATGAGTGCACCTCCTTCCAGAAGTTAGTTAACAAGGCTATCAGTGCTGAAACTGGACAGTTTAACTTTGAAGCTTCACGCAAGCACTCCCATGACTTTGGTTCTTCATCCGGCTCTGGATCTCAGAAGCGCCGGGTCTGGATCCCAAGCACCGTTCTGCCACCCAGATTCACTCCGAGGCCATCCTTTGAGGCGCCTCGCCCCAACCAGCAGTTTGCACCACCCAAGGCCTATGGTGGCCCCGCTGCTAATGCTGCTCCATGTCCCAATGTGATAACTTGTTTTAAGTGTGGAGAGACGGGTCATTACATCCGTGAGTGTCCCCAGAACAACCCCAATCAGATCGGAAAGTCTGTTGGCCGTGGTAAGCCAGCAGGAAAGGTGCTCTATGCCAAACCAGCTGCCACTGCTCGTGGCCACGTCAACTACGTTTCAGCTGAGGAAACCCATGAGGATCCCAACGTCTTTCTCGGTACGCTCCTTGTTAATTGCCATCCGGCAACTGTTCTCTTTGATAATGGAGCATCTCATTCATTTATTTCTGGGAGCTATGCTCGATTGCACGACACCACATTTTGTGACATGCACACCTCCATGGTAATTCAGACTCCTGGATCTAAGTGGCAAACCTCTAGAATCAGCCATGGAAATGAAATTGTTGTCGACTGATTAGTCTTCCTTGCATCACTAATAGCTCTCAAGTCCTCAGACATAAACATCATCTTGGGTATGGACTGGATGTCAGGCCATTATGCTAAGATTGATTGCTCTACTAGAACTGTTCAACTCACCCATCCTTCGGGCAAGACAGTCAATGTTTTGACCCGAGTGTCTGAGCGTCAGCCCTACTCCTTAAATGCCAACCCCTCCGGGACCTTGAAGATATTCCGGTGATCTGTGATTTTCGGATGTCTTCCCGGAAAAACTGCCGGTGTTCTGGCGGCGGTGATGTCGAGTTAAGTGATAGACCTTGTTCGAGGAACGTCCCAATCTCTAGAAGACCTTATAAGATGGCACCCCTAGAACTAGCCGAGCTTAGAAACAACTCGATGAGTCCTTGCAAAGGGTTTCATCCGTCCTAGTTCTTCTCCATGGGCTTGCCCGTCCTCTTCGTCAAGAAGAAGGATGGAGCGGATCAGATGGTTGTAGATTACCGACCTGTCAATTTGGTCACTATCAAGAACAAGTATCCGCTTCCCGGGATCAACGACACATATGATCAGCTCGCTGGATCCTCGATCTTTTCAAGATGGATTTGAGGTTGGGCTACCATCAAATCAAAATCAAGAAAGGGACATTAGCAAGGCGGCCTTTGTTACTCGATATGTTGTCTGAGTACACCGTCATGTCCTTCGGTCTAACCAATGCCCCAGCCACCTTCTCTCGGTTAATGAACTCGATCTCCATGGAGTACTTGGATAAATTCGTCATGGTATACCTCGATGATATACTCATCTACTCCAAGAATGAGGAGGAACATGCCGAACATCTAAGTCTAGTATTGATGAAACTTCGAGAGCATCGCCTTGATGCCAAATTCTCTAAGTGTGAATTTTGGTTGCCAGAAGTGACCTATCTAGGCCATGTAATCTCTGTTAAGGGCATTGCTGTCAATCCCGAGCGAGTTTAAGCCGTCCTTGACTGGACTTCACCTGAATCGGTCAAGAAAGTTCGGAGTTTCCTCGGTTTAGCGAGCTATTGCCGCCGCTTCATCGAGAATTTCTCCAAGGTTGCTAAGCCTCTAACCGAACTCCTCAAGAAAGATAAAAATTTCGAGTGGACCCCACAGTGCGAGTTCAGCTTTCAGGAACTGAAAAGACGCCTGACATCTGCACCCGTACTTGTACCACCAGTTTTTTCTAAGGACTTCATTATCTATTGCGACGCCTCGCGACAAAGACTAGGTTGCATACTCATGCAAGATCGTCATGTGATTGCCTACGCTTCCCGACAGTTGCGTCCACATGAGGATAACTATCCTACACACGATCTAGAGCTTGCAGCAGTGGTCCATGCACTCAAAACATGGCGACATTACCTTCTTGGTAATCGTTGCGAAACACCGATCACCAAAGTCTGAAATACATCTTCACCCAACCGGATTTAAATCTCAGGCAAAGACGTTGGGTCGAGTTGATTACAGATTACGACTTAGGAATAACTTACACCCCAGGCAAATCCGATGTCATGGCTGACGCACTAAGTCGTAAATCTTATTGTAACAATCTGATGTTACAACAAAGTCAACCATTTCTCCACGAGGAATTTCGTAAGATTAACCTTCACATTGTTCCTCGAGGATTCCTTTCCACCCTGGTGGCGAAACCTACCCTTACGGATCAGATCATCAAGGCACAAAAGGTAGATCCGGGAATCTCCGTATCAAGAGAAACATCAAGAAAGAATTATAAATTTTTCTCCATTGATGAACAAGGTGTCGTGTTCTTTGGAACCGTCTAGTGGTTCCCAAAGATGCGCAACTGAGGCGATTGATCCTTAAGGAAGCTCATGAATCTCCTCTCATCATTCATCCCGGTAGTACCAAAATGTATCAAGACCTCGCGAGAGGTTTTGGTGGACTAGGATGAAGAGAAATCCCTCAATACATTGCTAATTGCGGCGTCTATCATCGAGTTAAGCGAGCATCAGCGGCCTTTGGCACCCTTCAACCTTTGGCAATTCCTGAGTGGAAATGGGATAAAATCGGTATGAATTTCATTACCGGGTTTCCCAGGACCAAGAGAGGGAATAACGCTATCTTCGTTGTTGTCGATCGCCTTTCCAAAGTAACCCACTTCCTACCCGTTCATGAGAGTATAACCGCTAGCCAACTAGCTGATTTGTACATCTCCCAGATAGTGTCTCTTCATGGTGTTCCATTGGAGATTAACTCAGACCGTGGAAGTCTCTTCACCTCTCGATTCTGGGAAAGTTCCAAAATGCTATGGGAACTCGTCTCTCCTTTACACTGCCTTCCATCCTCAATCAAGTGGTCAAGTAGAATGAGTCAACCAAATTCTGGAGGATATGCTTCGAGCTTCTGTCATCTCTTTCGGCATGAGTTGGGAGAAATGCCTTCCATTCGCCGAGTTTGCTTATAACAATAGTTATCAAGCTAGCTTGGGCAAAACTCCTTCGAAGTTCTCTATGGGCGAAAATGTCGACGCCTCTTAAGCGGAGTCGAAGCGAGGAAAGACAACTCTTTGGCGGATATGATCCGAGGAAGCGAAGAAAAACGAGTTCGCGTTATTAGTGAGAAATTGAAAACAGCTCAATCTCGCCCAAAGAGCCAATATGACCGCAAGCATAAGCCTATGGCTTATGTAGTTGGCGAGAAGGCTTATCTTCGGGTTATACCTTTAAAAGGAACCCATCGATTTGGTATCAAAGGCAAGTTGGCTCCTCGTTACATTGGACCCTTTCGCATTCTTGCCAAACGAGGAGAAGTTGCCTACCAATTGGAATTACCTCCACATTTTTCCAGAGTTCATGATGTCTTCCACGTTTCTCAACTCAGGCGTTGCTTCTCGGATCCTATCCATGGAGTGGACCACAAAACGCTTGATCTCCAAGATAATCTCACCAATCAAGAATATCCCGTTCGTATCCTTGATCAAGCCGAGCGTACCACTCGGCGCTTGAGAATATCAAGTTTCTCAAGGTTCGATGGTCAAACCATGCCGAGCAAGAAGCAACTTGGGAAAGGGAGGATGATCTTCGACTTGAGTATCCACCTTCTTCCCGATGGATCCTAAATCTCGGGACGAGATTCTTTTGAGTCTTGGTGAGTTGTCACATCCTAGTTAGTCCATGCATTAGAGTGTTGCATCATGTTTACCTTTCATCGAAATTTGAAATGGGAAAGCAGAACCCCAGAACCCCTCACGAATCAACTAGGGTTTACTAAAATATTTTCAATGAACCTGAAATTCCCTCTAAAAATGTTCATCACCTTTGCCTTGGTCCTAAACCACTGCCAGAAGTGATGCACAAATTTCTAGGTCACTCTAAGGTCACTGGATTAAATCTTTAGCTATTTGAGTTTGGGCATTTAAATTATATAAACTATTTCAAATGCTCAAATAACCCCAAACTAAAATGTTCCATGCTGGATATATTCCAACTAGGGACCATGTGCAGTTTGGTGATTTTTGGAGTTGCCTAGGTATTTTTAGAAATGCAACAAACCTACAAAATAATTAAAAACAGAAACAAAAGGAAAACCTCTTACAGGCGAACCCAAGCCCCACCCACCAGGCGGCCACACTATGCTGGCCCATGCCCGGCAGTGCTTCTTCTTATACCTTGAGCACATAGCTGCGCCCGACAAGCGAGCTACGCCCGCGGCCCGGCAGCTTACCGCTTTCGCGCTGGGCGCTGGTCAGGCTCCGCGTCGCCACCCCGACCCCGTGGACACCTCACTCGCCCCTCTGCCTCTCTCCCTCGCTCTCCCGCACCATGGCTGACACACCTGCCGCCGCACAACCGACGTAGTCGCGCCCACCGTCGTCCCCGTTCTGCACCACCGTGCCCGTTCACTCCGCCATCATCGACTACATCGAGAAGGCCGAGCCCCGAGCGCTCGCACGCCCTGCAACACCTTCACCGACCTCGTCTCCGTCGATCACCGCCGGAGATCCCCATTGCCGTCGCCACCGCATCACCTCGTCCCGACCTCGCCCGACTGCCGCCCGCTTTTCGCCGTGAGCCCGGCTACCTTCCCATCCCTCTCGTTCTCGCTCTCGAGCCCCTTACCAAGCGCACCGAGCTCGGCCGCACCCGCCGCCGCCACCGCCGCGTCGCCGTCGTGGCCACAACCACGTTAGCTCCACGAGCACACCACCGCACTCACCGCCTCCCGGGAGCCGCACCTCACCCGTGACTTACCGTGCCCGTATGCAGGTTCATCCTCACTCGACTCGGCGACCGCCAAGCTCGTCGCCCGGCGGCGTTCCGGCCACCCGAGCTCAACCACCACCACCAAGCGCGCGGCTTGTCTCCGGCTACCGTGATGGTCTCCGCCGTCCATTTGGTCGCGGAATGCACAATCACACTCTCGCCGCGGCGTGCAAAGCCGCCGGCGGCTAAGCGTCGGCGGGTTTGACCCGTTGACGAAGTTGACTAAGTGGGGCCCCTCTGCTAATTAACCTAGTTTAGGTTTAACTAAAATTAGTTAGCTAAATTAACTACTGACATGCGGGACCCACTGGTCAGGTTGACCTGGACGCCCCCGTTGACCTCTGACGTCCCCCTGACGGACGGCTGATGCAATAATTAATTTCTGGATTTATTTGTATTCAGGAAATTCCAGAAATTGTTGCAAACTTCAAAAAATCATAGAAATTAATCTGTAACTCCAAATGCAAAGTTTTATATATGAATTTTGATCAGAAAAATTCAATCTATCCATTGGTAATGATTTCATGCATGACAGAGCAAGTTAACCTTGTTGTTTAAGTAGAATAAGATAATGCACCATTATGGCTATGTTAAATGTGCTAACATTTGAATCTTTGATTCAAATAAGTTCATTCCTTTCTGTTCTAGCTTGCATTAGGCCAACACACATTCATATTGCCATGTCATAGGATGCATCATATTGTTGCATATTGTCATGTGTTGTTTATGTTCGGTGTGTCTTTCATGATAGGTTCTGCCTCCGAGGATAACCCCGAATATCCGTCTGAATGGCAGTATCCTACTACCACTACATCAGGCAAGCAACCCATTGATCATTCCCGATACAAACCCATGATCTTGCTTCTGCTCTTGTTTACTGCATTAAGACAACGCGATTCAAACTGTTGTGTGTTGCGGTAGTTGAACCCACTTCCTTTGCATGACCTGTCATTGCCACAGTAACTAGATGAAACCCACTAGTATGTTTAGGAGTTGATTGAGCCATGTTTGTGTTTCCTACCATGCTATGCTTGCTATGCTTAGAGTTGTGTCAGGTTTGGCTAATCGGGATGATGAACTAGAGTGAAAGGTTGTGTTGGTAACGAGAGTGAAGTGTTGAACACGATTTGGTAAAGGTATCGATGAAAGGCCATGTAGGAGTACATGGTGGGTTGTTTCATTGAAGCCGTCCCTAAGAACTGCGATCTGTGTGTGTGATTTAAGACTTAGCTACTACCACGCGTTGGGCCCGAAACCAATGGACCCTCTCGACTTATTAACCACTCTTTTCCTTTGTCGGGGAGTTGCAAAGTAGTTTCTGGTGTTTGTAGCATCTTTGGGAGCCGCCTTGGCGCTGACCTCGGGGTGGGCTGTGTTGCGGTAGGCACGTGTACAGTGTACCGATTCGCCCGTTTGGTGTCTGGGAACCCTGCACACATCGTTCGGGGCCGTTAGTGGAAACCTCGGCGGACTCCTGGATGGACCGAATAGGCGATAAACCTGGACTAGGGACTCGTGTGTTTAGTCAGTCGTGGCCAACACCCTCGCTGGGCTTGGCTTGAAGGTTGCAGTACATGTCGTGTGCAGCGATAAGTGGTGAGGCGTGTGTGAAGAAGTACACCCCACAGGGTATGAAACTATTGAATAGAGCCGTCCACGGTAAAGGACTACTTGGTCACCTATCAGGTTCATAGACAAGTAAATGGATACTATTAAAAGCCTCAAGATAAGTGTGAGTACAGCGGATGGCCCTCTCGTGGGTTGGCGAGAGGGATCCTGATGGAGTATTGTGATGGTGATTAGTGGACTCGTGTGCGACAAATGCTTTTCAAGTGGTGTCACGTGGGATAGCTTAGCCAGAGTCAAAGCTGGCTTGCTGCAATAACTCCTCTACCTTCTTGAGAATGTGCATGTATAATAGGATTACTGTTGTAAGACTTCTTTGAGTACCTCCGTACTCATGTTTGTAATTAATGTTTTGAGCGACAAAACCGCCCCTCCGATGGGTTCTATGTAGACCTTGACGTCGACGAGTGACTAGCCACCCAGGTGGTGATCTAAGGCTTGTGAAGGGCCACTGTAGATAGAAGGGCTTCGTCAAGCCTTCTTTACTTTTAGCGTTTGTACTTAGACTAGTTTGCTTCCGCATGTGCTTGTATGTTTGGATGACTTGAGTGTTGGGTCATGTGACCCCTATCTGTATGGATATGTTATGTATGGCTCCTCGGAGCCTCTTAAATAAAGTACTTTGAGTTGTAGAGTTTTGTTGTGATGCCATGTTGTATGTACTCATATCGGGCATATTGTGTGTATGATTGAAATGCTTGGTATGAGTGGGATCCGACAATCTCATATGGAAATGTAGTCTAGTGCTTCTGGCGATAGTAGTCGCTTCTGACCGGTTCACATGATCCTGCTAGCCCACACTACTTGCTTTGGACAGTTGGTGGCGGCATGTGTTTCGCCGTTCCTATATACATCGCCTTGGAAATGTCGCGGTGACATCCAGTCTGCCTAACCTGCTATAGCCGGGTTACTAGAGTCCTGTTAGCCCGTGCTACAGCCAGTTCATACGTTGATGACCGACATGCTCGATGTGATTCATGTATGCCTGTCCCCATGGGTTAAGCGCGCTTTGGGTTCACGACTAGCCATGTCGGCCGGGTTCTCTGTCATGTAGATGCTAGCGACACTATCGAATCGTGAGCCAAAAGCGTAAGCGGTCCCGGGCCATGGTTGGCGACACGCGTAGAATACCGTGCGTGAGGCGCAAAAGTGATATGAGGTGTTACCGGCTAGGTCAATATGACTTGGAATCGGGGTCTGACGGGTGCACCCTGCACTTCAAGTTAACGGCGATGCCACCCTCGTGAGGTGTTGGGGAAAACGGTGCGCCGGCGTCGGTGTTGTCCGGGGCGGCGACGCGGCCGTGGGCCTAGCCCTGGCGATGGTCGGGATGAAGATGGCAGCGCGCGCGTGGTCGGCGGCGCTCGGGGCTCGTCGGGCTTCGGCGGCTCTCCTTCGGACAGCAGCTCCTCCAGCGGTGGTCGCGACCAGCCTCCGTGCCGCCGCGCCTGCCTGGAGGGAGCTAGCAGGTTTGCCCGCCATCACGCCCCGGTGAAACGCGAGAGGGAGTCCACCTGAGCTCCGGAGGCGGTACAAGCCTTCGCCGCGAGTTGGTGCCAAGCGAGTCGCGCCTATTTTGTTCTTCCCCCCTTCCTGCGCAAAGAGACAGTAGTGTAGGGCCCCGCGGGGGCGTGCTTGGACTGTTGCTGTTAATTGTCGTACTGTTTCCGCTATTTCTGTATTATGCCTTTGTGCCCTACGCTGCGCGTAAAATTACTTAGCTCGGGGGACCTGTTGTGGTCTTAGCTTCCGAGGCGAGGCCTCGTCGAGCGTTCATGTCACGCAAGGTTAGTCGGGAGAGGTAGCTTCCGGCCTCGATTCGGAGGCGGCCGACCCAGACCACAATGTTCGGCGTCCACGGTGCCCGTGGGGCACGGCACAGGAGGGTGCTCGATGTGGACCCAACTTGGGAAGCCGCTTGAGCGATAGGGGCGAGAAAATGCTCAGCGAGGTGCCGCGCGCTCCCTAACGAGACTTCATGCGAAAAGAAATCGGCGGCGGGGGCGAAAAAGCGAAGAGTCACAAGCCAAAGACGGCAACAACTTCGATAAAACTTCAAATGGGAATGAACAAGCCAACTGCAGAAAGCAAATGAAAGAAGCCGCGTCCGGCACCTAATCTAATATTCGACGTCTTCTCACCAGCACGGAGCTAAGTGCTGCCACTGGGCGTGGGCGGGAGCCCTCGAGGCCCGAGGGCGGCACTCCGGAGACTCCGGGGCGTGTACAACCCCACTCATTATTACATGTGAGTGTCACGGGCGGCGAGCTTCACAGGCATTTTCCTTCTTCATAGGCACCGGGCCTTTTCCCAATCGCAGCAGCTTCACAGGCACCGGGCCTTTTCCAAAACGCAACAACTTCACATGCATTCGCCTTCTTCACAGGCACCGGGCCTTTTCCAAAACGCAACAACTTCACAGGCATTCACCTTCTTCACAGGCACCGGGCCTTTTACAAAACGCAACAACTTCACAGGTTTTCGCCTTCTTCATAGGCACCGGGCCTTTTCCAAAACGCAACAACTTCACATGCATTCTCCTTCTTCACAGGCACCGGGCCTTTTCAGGGGTAAAACCTTTGGAGATGCTGGATGTTCCACGCGTTCTGGACGGACACCCCCTCCTGAGTCTCCAAGCGCGTGGAGACAGGCCTGGAAACATGAACAACCTTGAACGGGCCCTCCCACATGGGAGAGAGCTTATGCGGTCCCTCCCTGGAGAGAACCCGTGTGAGCACGAGGTCCCCTACCTCAAGAGTCCTGGGGCGAATGTTGCGGCAGTGGTATCGCCGCAATGCTTGTTGGTACCTTGTTGCTCGTAGCGCGGCTTCTCGATGATGCTCCTCCCCCAGCACGAGGTACGTCCCCCGCATGGCGTCCTATTGTGCCTTGTCGACTACCAGGACCCGTGCCGAACGACGTCTGACCTCGTGAGGGAGCACCGCTTCAGCTCCATAAACCAGGAAGAACGGGGTCTCACCAGTCGGCTTGGTCGCAGTCATGCGGATGGACCACAACACAGACTGAAGCTCATCATACCAACCCCTGCCGCAGGCTTCCATCTTCTTCTTGAAGGTCCTGGTTTTGAGGCCCCTCATGACCTCTGCGTTGGCCCGCTCGGCCTGACCGTTGCTCCGCGGGTGAGCTACCGAAGCGTAGCATACCTGCGTCCCAAGGTTAGCACAGTATGTTTTGAAGAGGTTACTGGTGAACTGCGAACCATTGTCGGTGATGATGCGGTTCGGCACCCCGAACCGGCTCACGATGCCCTTGATGAACTTGACCGCGGAACCTGCGGGGATGGTGCGAACGTCTTCCACTTCAGACCACTTGGTGAACTTGTCCATGGCGACGTAGAGGTAGCGATAGCCTCCCGGCGCCCGAGGGAACTGGCCCAGGATATCCAGCCCCCAGACTGCGAATGGCCACGAGAGGGGTATAGTTTGCAGACCTCCCGCCGGCTGATGTCTCTGCTTGGCATGGAATTGGCAGGCCTCGCAAGCTTTCACAAGTTCCACGGCATCATTGAACGCCGTGGGCCAATAGAACCCGCTGCGGAACGCCTTGCCAACGAGGGTCCGTGATGACGAATGATGCCCACAGTCTCCGCCGTGTGTGTTTGCCAGCAGCTCCCTCCCTTGCTCCCTAGGAATGCAACGTAGGGACACATCATTCGGTCGTCTCCGGTAGAGCTCTCCATCCCTGATGAAGTACGCCGTGGCCTACCGCGCCACACGCTCCGCTTCCTCCTCCTTTTCCGGCAAGGTCCCTTGCGTCAGGTAACTCTTGAGCTCTGTGATCCAGCACCCTCCACGAGGCTCCAGCGCCCGGGAGCAGAGCCAGCCTCTGAGGCAGGGCCATGGTGAGATCCCGAGGCAGGTGGCTGGGGGAGCTCTTCCCGAGGCTGCACCGTGCTTGACAGTGATGGCGTCGCCGAGGGCTTGAAGAGCCGCTCCTCGAAGACGCCAGGTTCCTGAGGTAGTCGCCTGGATGACCGTTTGGCGATGTCATCAGCCTCTTGATTGGTGCCGCGAGGCAGATGTTGCAACTCCAGTCCCCAGAACTGCTTCTCCATCCTGCGGACCTCCGCGAGGTAGGCTTCCATGTGCTCATCCCTCGGCTCGTATACTTTGTTGGAGAAGTTGACGAGGAGTTGTGAATCACCCTTGATGGTAAGGTGCTTCACCCCCAGGGCGACTGTGGCTTTTAGGTCTGCTATCAGGCCTTCATATTCTGCTATGTTGTTGGAGACCTTTTCTCCGTGCTGGAAACAGAGTTGCACAGCGTAGTAGAGCTTGTCTTGAGTGGGAGATATGAGCACTGCGCCAGCCCCCGCACCGTGTCGGGAGAACACCCCATCGAAGTACATGACCCAACCGTCCGGTGCCTCACTTCCCGGGGAGAGGGACCGATCCTCATCAGCCTTGAGGCCCGGCGCCTCCTGTTGGGTTCTACGGTAGGGTGCGTCGACTGCAAATAAAAAATTCCTACGCGCAGAACATCCAGGAACATGCTACGGGAGATGGATCACAGTTCGTTACCACTAGACGCGCAGTGCCGTGAAGCGGAAGAAGAGTTGGGGCAGCGCGTCCGCGTGGATCGTCTCCTTCTCGTTCGATCTCCCTCGAGCGGCCGGTCGTCCGATCCCACGTACGAGTTCGCCGGAGCGGCGCAAGTGCACCGCCTCTAACGGTATCCGCGCGTGCAGGAGGAACACCGTGCGGCGGACTGCCAGGTCCGATCACACAGTCGGCGGCGAGTGGAGATGGCTATTCGCAACACATGCAAACCCTAGTCGCAGCGCCGAAGCAATCAACCGCCTGAGTGTGCCGCACCTCCACTTTATATAGACATCCGTCGCGGGCTCAACACTTGGGCCTCGCACAGACCCTAAAGCCCAAAGTCTATTTGGTCACGTTCCTAGTCCAGTTCGGATCACATCCGACCAGTGTCCTACGAACTGACCTCGTAGGTTCCTTCCCTTAAGCGCGCGACCCCTTAGGTTCAAGTCGGCTTGGTCACGATTCGGATCACCTCCGACCTGTCACGGTTGGTAGCGGCCTCTAGCAAGGCGTGCCGACCACCAAGCAGACGATGAAGCTGGTTAAGCGAACACTGCACAACGTGTCACACTTCTGTTCCCTTTGCCGCCACGATATATGTTGTTGGGCTCAAAGGCGAGACTGTCATCCTTGTGCTAACCCGACCTCTTTCTCGTTCGGTGATACCGACCACTATCCGGATTATCTCATAATCCTTGTCGCATAGCCATGCTGTTCCTGGTCGGATCACATGAGGGCCCAGTATATCTCTCCCGATCGGAGGGCAAATCCCATCTTGCTCGACCATGTCTCGCAGCATGGGATTGGACAAACCGAAACCTACCTTTGTAACTACCCGATCACGGAGTAGCGTTTGGTCGGCCCAAAGCAAGTCTATCACCATCTCGAGTACATCGTCGGCTCAGGTCTTAGGACATAGAACGTATGTTGTACTAGAGACTCACAGATGACATATCGCTGCGTCTCATAGTTGGGTCTGTCCGACTCGGACCTTATCTCGACTTGGATCCGACTATGTCGAATCCGACCAGACCTTTCCAAGTCCATATTATCCGGTTAGCATCCAATGCTCCATGGCTAGTGAGAGCGAGCCATCGACCATGTCATATGCTAGTCTAGTCGGCCGCGCGTCCACACAGCCCTTTCGACTAGGGACCTTTTAGGACAGTCATCATTCAATGCATAGTCCCACAAACAAGTCACGTACTTGCTGATACACATCATTGATAATGTCCAAGGACTATCTTTATTCATAAACACATAGGAAATATCATCATACATGATTTCCTCTAGGGCATATCTCCAACAGTCTCCCACTTGCACTAGAGTCAATCAAATAGACATCGAATGCCCATAGCTCTAACGTGCCCCTCATGCTTGGGTTGTGGAAGCGGCTTAGTCAGCGGATCTGCAACATTTGCATCCGTGTGAATCTTGCATAACTCTACATCACCATTCTTTACGATCTTTCGTATCGGTGATATTTCGGTCTATGTGTCCGACCTTGTGGTGATTCCTCGGCTCCTTGGCTTGTGCGATGGCACGAAATTATCACAATAAAGGTCCAACGGTTTCACGAGGCTGGGAAAATACCAAGATCATCCAGAAAATGCGGATCAAACACCTTCCTTTGCAGCTTCACAAGCCGCAATGTATTCGGCTTCTGTGGTAGAATCGGCCACCGTATCCTGCTTGGAACTCATCTAGTGCACTGCTCCTCCGTTTAGGATGTACAAGAATCCGGACTGTGATCGACAATCATCTCTGTTGGTTTGGAAACTAGCATCGACGTAACCCCTTACGACGAGCTCTTCCTCACCTCCATAAACTAGGAACATCTCTCTAGTCCATTTCAGGTACTTCAAAATAGTCTTTACCGCTGCCCAGTGACTCTCACATGGGTTGGCCTGGTATCTACTTGTTAGGCTTATTGCAAAAGCAACATCAGGCCTTGTACATATCATGGCATACATGATGGATCCGATTCTTTGAGGCATACGGAATCCTACTCATCTGCCGCTCATCGGATGTCGAAGGACTCTGAGTCTCGCTTAGCCTTATACCATGTGAGAGCGGCAAGAACCCTTTCTTCGCCTCACTCATGTTGAACCGCTTCAACACTTTATCTATGTACATGCTCTGGCTTAAGCCGAGCAGCCTCCTCGATCTATCTCTATAGATCTTAATGCCTAAAATATAGACTGCCTCACCAAGGTCCTTCATCGAAAACTTGCCATTCAATGATTCCTTGACCGAGTTTAGCATCGAAACATTATTTCCGATCAGTAGTATGTCATCCACATACAAGATCAAAAACACTATCGAGCTCCCACTTAACTTCTTGTATAAACAAGAATCCTCTTAAGCTTTTGATGAAACCGAGACCGTGGCGACCTCATCAAAGCGAATGTTCCAACTCCGAGATGCTTGCTTCAACCCATAAATGGATCTCTTGAGCTTGCATACCTTACTAGTGCTAGTCGGATCGACAAAACCCTCGGGCTGTATCATATACCGTCCTCGGTTAAATTTCCGTGAAGGAAAGCCATTTTGACATCCATCGCCATATCTCGTAATCGAAATATGCAGCTATAGCTAGTATGATCCTCACCGACTTCAGCATCGCTACCAAGAGTAAGTCTCGTCGTGGCGAAGCTTTGTAGATCTGAACATTTCCATCCACATCGGTTTTCTTCTTAAAGACCCATTTGCAACCAATGGCGATTCGCCGGTGGCGGATCAACCAAGTCCTGACTTGATTCTCATCCATGGACTTTAACTTTCGGATCTCATGGCCTCCAGCCATGCCTCGAATCTGGGCTCACCATCGCTTCGCATATGTGGCGGCTCGTTGCTTTCTAGCAACAATACATCACGCCTCTGCGCAATCTCTCCGACCTTCGTGGTTCGGTGCCGCTTCCACTACGGGTTCCTGACTAACTCGGTATGATCTCATCACCACCGAGCCGTCCCGAGTGGTCCTCGAATTTCTTGAGTCGAACCGTCCTCCCACGGCCTCCCGACCGAGAAACTCTTTCTCAAGGAAAACCCGTTCGAGCAACAAACACTTTGTTCTCTTCCGGTTGTAGAAGCTATATCCCAAGGTTTCCCTCGGATATCCCACGAATATGCATTTATCCGACTTGGGTGTAAGCTTGTCGACATAAGTCGCTTGACAAATGCTTCACAACCCCAAATCTTTAGAAAAGACAAACGGGACTCTTCCCACCCACATCTCATCGGTGTCTTGTCTACAGATTTTGATGGTACCCTATTAAGTGTGAAAGCTGCAGTTTCTAGAGCGTATCCCCAAAATGACAAGGTAAATCCGATTTGCTCATCATAGACCGGACCATGTCCAACAAGGTCCTATTCCTCCGTTCGACACGCCGTTTCTCGTGGCGTGCCGGAGGTGTGAGCTGAGTACTATACCTCGACTTTTCGGATGATCATCGAACTCCTGGCTCATGTACTCACCTCCACGATCGGATCGCGAAGCTTTATAGTCTTGCCGAGCTGATTCTCAACCTCGTTCAAACTCTTTGAACTTTTCAAAAGTCTCCGACTTGTGCCTCATCAAATAGATATATCCATATCTACTCAAGTCGTCGGTAAAAGTCACGAAATCTTGATAGCCACCTCTGGCGGTTGTGCTCATTGGACCACACACATCACTGTATAAGCTCCAATAGCTCGGATGCCCTCTCGCAACTCTTTGCGAAAGGAGACTTAGTCATCTTGCCGAGCAAGCATGATTCACATGTCTCGAACGATCCAAGTCGGACGAAGTTAGGAGCCCATCATCATGGAGCTTCTTCATGCGTTTCAGAGTAATGTGTCCAAGCCGGCAATGCCAGAAGTATGTCGGATTTATCTCATTTGGCTTATGCCTCTTGACATTTACGTTATAGACCGGTTCCTGTTCTAGATTCAATATAAATAGCCCATCAACAATGGGTGCATAGCCGTGGAACATACCATTCAAAAATATCGAACAACCATTGTCCTTTAAATTGAATTCATAACCTTGACTCATCAAACATGAGGCAGAAATAATGTTCCGACTAAGTGCAGGAATGTAATAACAATTATTCAATTCCATAATGAATCCGGAAGGGAGCTGGAGCTGCATCGTGCCAACCTCCAACGCAGCAACTCTTGCTTTGTTGCCGACCCTGATGTCAATCTCCCCTTGTGCCACACGCCTAGTTCTTACCAGCCCCTGCATCGAGTTGCAAATATGAACAACCGATCCGGTATCAAATACCCAAGAGCTACTAGGTATGTCGGCAAGGTAAATGTCTATAACATATGCAACAAGTGTACCTTTGCACGAAGAAGCATTTCCGCCTTCTTGCCATGCTCGCAAGCCACTTGCTACAGTTCCTCTTCCAGTGACCGGTCTCCTTGCAGTGATAGCAAACGGTCTTCGAGTCCGGTCCAGACTTCGGCGCAGCGGCAGAGGTTACCATCTCCGTGCCCTTTGCCTTAGCCTTTTTCTTGGACCAACTCTTCTTGAACTTAGCGATTTCTGCACCATCAACACTTGATCGTGCCTTTCTTAATATCCTGCTCGCCACCTTGAGCATCCCATGCAATTCAGTGAGCTTCTTATCCATGCCATGCATATGATAGTTCGAGATGAACGTCCCATAGCTGGGCGGAAGAGAACCCAGAACAACATCAGTAGCCAGCTCATCCAAGAGCGGGAAGCCCAAACGATCCAAAGCTTGCACATATCCGATCATCTTGATCACATGTGGGCTCGATGGATCACCTTCCTTCAGCTTACAATCCATCAAGGATCGCCAGACGTTGAACCTTTCGGTCCTAGCACTGTATGCGAAACATGCTCTTGAGACTCTCGATCATATCGTAAGCCTCAACATTTTGAAATGCTGTTGCAAATCGGGCTCCATACAAGCCAAAGATCAGACGGTGATCTCCGTTGATTCATCAACGAGTTTACGTAGGCATTCTTAGCTGTGGCACTAGCATTATCGGCAGGTTCCTCCGAAGTGGATCCTCTAGAACATGTTCCTTTTTATCGTGCTTGAGAACAATTCTCAAATTTCTATACCAGGTGGTAAAGTTTGTTCCATTCAAGTTTATCCTTTTCCAGAATTGATTTCAATGCAAAGTTGGGTTGAGCAGGTGGTGCCATTGATCTACAACAGAAAATATGCAATCACTAAGCAATGTGTTTATGTAGAGTAATTCTAGCCTAAACAGAAATACTCCCACTGAAGTTGGCATCCCTCCACAAACTCTCAGTGATTCAGGATCCACTAGCGCATGCGACTAGTGAGCTTTAGCATCACTACTAGCCAACATACCTACTCCTTGCTAATCGTATCTCTATACGACTCCTGTCGGTCGGGAAGGTATCTCATACCCCGGCTCCCAACCTTCTTTGCCACAAGGCCCAAAACCGTTTTGATAGCCTTGTCAAGTTAACTCGATGCGATGCATGTCCGTGTCCGAACCACGAACCCTTCAGTTCAAGGACACCCAGCAGCACCCCAATTTTATGAGCCCACTACTAGACGTACTTGACGTGCGAAGGTGCAACATCGGGATCATTCTATCATTTTAACATGCATAGAAACAAAGAAGCATAACAATCACAAAATAACACATATTGTGAAATAGTATGGCTCCTTCATGGGCGTTCTCCGTGTCGGCTCCGACTCGATGACCATCTCTGAACTCCATCTTGTTTGTCACGCCGGGCGCCAAGCCACCAACCTGATCTCTATTATCCAACTACTACAACTAGTAATGAATTTTACATAGAGTCACAAGTCGACACGCAGGTCGTTATACAATATAATGACAACACTTTGGCTCGCCGCCGACAAACATGACACGCAGGCCACGTATAAATTACACACATGCATCACATACACATGAGCCATACTATTCACATCAAACCTGCAAAACAAAGTTATGCATAGAATGGCATTCTACCAGTTTGTGTGTCGGGTACGAAATACACGGCGCTACGCACACGGCGGTCCCGATTTACAGAAAACATAGCCTCAACGATTCCCATGTGCAGTTGATCACATCAACCGTGCACATAGCCGATCTCTTCAAGGACAACAGATCTCATCTGCCGCCTCCACATATCTAATATGCATACAATCTGAATCCAAATCCTATAGCAGAGGCTCTGATACCACTGTTGGGTTCTACGGTAGGGTGCGTCGACTGCAAATTAAAAATTCCTACGCGCAGAACATCCAGGAACATGCTACGGGAGATGGATCACAATTCGTTACCACTAGACGCGCAGTGCCGTGCAGCGGAAGAAGAGTTGGGGCAGCGTGTCCGCGTGGATCGTCTCCTTCTTGTTCGATCTCCCTCGAGCGGCCGGTCGTCCGATCCCACGTACGAGTTCGCCGGAGCGGCGCAAGTGCACCGCCTCTAACGGTATCCGCGCGTGCAGGAGGAACACCGTGCGGCGGACTGCCAGGTCCGATCACACAGTCGGCGGCGAGTGGAGATGGCTATTCGCATTACATGCAAACCCTAGTCGCAGCGCCGAAGCGATCAACCGCCTGAGTGTGCCGCACCTCCACTTTATATAGGCGTCCGTCGCGGGCTCAACACTTGGGCCTCGCCGCGGACCCTAAAGCCCAAAGTCTATTCGGTCACGTTCCTAGTCCAGATTCGGATCACATCCGACCAGGTGTCCTCTGAACCGACCTCGTGAGGTTCCTTCCCTTAAGCGCCCCTTAGGTTCAAGTTGGCTTGGTCACACTTCGGATCACCTCCGACCTGTCACGGTTGGTAGCGGCCTCTAGCAAGGCGTGCGACCACCAAGCGAACGATGAAGCTGGTTAGGCGAACCTGTACAATATGTCACACTTCGCCCTTTGCCAAGACGATATATGTTGTCGGGCTCAAGGCGAGACTGTCATCCTTGTGCTAACCCGACCTCTTTCTCGCTCCAAAGGATACCAACCACTATCCGGATTATCTCATAATCCTTGTCGCATGGCCATGCTGTTCTGGTCGGATCACACGAGGGGCCCAGAGTATATCTCTCCCGATCGGAGGGGCAAATCCCATCTTGCTCGACCATGTCTCGCAGCATGGGATTGGACAAACCGAAACCTACCTTTGTAACTACCCGACCACGGAGTAGCGTTTGGTCGGCCCAAAGCAAGTCTATCACCATCTCGAGTACATGCGCCACTCAGGTCTTAGGACATAGAACGATGTTGTACTAGAGACTCACAGATGACATATCGCTGCGTCTCATAGTTGGGTCTGTCCGACTCGGACCTTATCTCGACTCGGATCCGACTATGTCGAATCCGACCAGACCTTTCCAAGTCCATATTATCCGGTTAGCATCCAATGCTCCATGGCTAGTGAGACCGAGCCATCGATCGTGTCATATGCTAGTCTAGTCGGCTGCGCGTCCACACAGCCCTTTCGACTAGGGACCTTTTAGGACAGTCATCATTCAATGCATAGTCCCACAAACAAGTCACGTACTTGCTGATACACATCATTGATAATGTCCAAGGACTATCTTTATTCATAAACACATAGGAAATATCATCATACATGATTGCCTCTAGGGCATATCTCCAACACCTCCGCCCATTCCACCATGAAGTCCGCTAGCGCGGCCCCCTCGATGAGTCTGGTTGTGCTGAATTCTAGTTGAAAAGCTTGTAGCTCGATGTTCCACTCAGCGACTCTTCCAGCCGAGTTGGGGCTCCTGATAACCCTTTCCAAGGGGTACGCTGAGACGACCTTGATGGGATGGCCCTGAAAATAGTGTCGCAGCTTGCGCGAGGCGACCAATAGCGCGAGGAGAGGTTTCTGGCGCATGGGGTATCTCGCCCTCGCGTCCCGCAACACTGTGTTGACGAAGTACACAGGGTGTTCGACGAGGTGGGGAGTGCTGGTGCTGCTAGCGTCCTCCGGAGGCCGTGGAGCCTCCTGAGACAATGGAGCCCCCAGGGCTGGTCGCCTGGGGCAGGGGCTTTTTCCGTTCCGAGTGCGCTTCCCTGCGGCGGCTGATCCTTCTCGGCTGGGGTAGTGGTCTCTGTGGGGCCCCTTTGATCCTGCTTCGCCTCGACCCGGACAGCTGTCGCGGCTTTGGTCCAAAGCTCCTTCCTAACCGCCACCCGGGCTGCGCTGGTAGAGTAGGGGGTGGCTGCAAGGTAGAGCACCAGGGGCTCTTGAGGGTGCGGAGCCACCATTACTGGAGGGCTGGTTAAGTACCTTTTGAGATCCTGGAACGCCTTGTCGGCCTCTTCAGTCCATTCAAAGGGGCCCTTCTTCTTCATCAGCTTGAAGAAGGGCAGCGCTCGTTCCCCCAACTTGGAGATGAAGCGTCCCTAGTGCGGTCACGCCGCCTGAGCTTCTTCTGATCTCTCGGAGGGTCTTCAAGGGCTCATGTCCTCGACTGCTTTGACCTTTTCTGGGTTGACCTCGATGCCCCGGTGGGACACGAGGAAGCCCAGGAGCTTGCCTGAGGGGACTCCAAACACACACTTCTCCGGGTTGAGCCATAGGTCCACTTTGTTGAGGCTCGCGAAGGTTTCTTCCAAGTCTTGTATCAGGGTTTTTGCCTCCCGAGACTTCACCACAATGTCATCAACGTAAGCCTCAGCATTCCTCCCGAGCTGCCGACCCAAGGCGATGTGTATCAGCCACTGAAAGGTCGCACCTGCATTGCGCAGCCCGAACGGCATGTACGTGTAGCAGTACACTCCACACGGGGTCAGGAAAGCCATTTTCTCCACGTCTTCTATCGCCATCTTGATCTGGTGATAGCCAGAGAAGGCATCCAGGAAACATAACAAGTCGCACTCGGCGGTGGAGTCGATGATCTGATCGATACGAGGGAGCGGGAATGGATCCTGCGGGCAGCTTTGTAGAGGTTGGTGAAGTCGACACACATGCATTCCTTCCCCCTTTTTTTGGCACAGCAACTGGGTTAGCCAACCAATCTGGGTATCGGACCTCGCGAATGACCCCTGCCGCCTCTAGCTTGCGGGTCTCTTGGACGATGAAAGCCTGCTTCTCGGTGGACTGCCGTCTTGCTTTACGCTTCACAGGCGCCGCGTTGCTAGCATACGCTGAGGTGGTGCTCACCACGCCCTTGAACCCCTGCTAGCTGACCAGGTTCCCATGCGAACACCTTCTTGTTCGCGTGTAGGAACTTGATCAGGGGCTCCTCCTGCTCGGGCTCGAGGTTGGCGCCTATGGTGAAGGTGGCATTAGTGGATCCGTCCTCGTCGAGCAGTATTTGCATGGTTTCTGCCTTGTCTTGGGTGAATAGCTGCTTCTTCTTGGCCGGTGTAGCCCCCTTGGGCTCAGGGGCGTCTGAGTCGGCGGGCTGCGCCGCCGCCGCAGTCTTGAAGCCGAGCTTGAGCACTTGCAACGCATCCCTGGTGTCTCCGGATACGGTGAGGACGCCGCTGCTCCCGGACATCTTCATGAGGTTGTACGTTGGGTGCGTCACGGCCATGAATCGGCCTAGTGCTGGGTAGCCGAGGATGGCGTTGTATGGGAGGCCGATGGGGGCGATGTCGAAGTTGATTAACTTTGTGCGAAAGTTGTTGTAGGTGCCGAAGGTCATCGGAAGACGGATCTGCCCCAGGGAGCCGGCGGAACCGCCTCTGACGCCCAAGAAGGGCCTGCTGGGCTGAAGCCGCTGCGGCGGTACATGGAGGAGGCTGAAGGCTTCAATCGAGAGCATGCTGAGGCCTGCGCCGCTGTCGATGAGAGTCCTGGTGACGGCGACCTGGCAGATGGTGGGGGTGCACAGCATTGGGAGCACGCCCGAGCAGGCTAAGTGTGAGGGGTGATCATCCGAGCTAAAGGCTAGATCAGCATTGGGCGCCGACTGACCCGGAGAAGCCCCATGCTGCGCGGAAGGAGCGCCGATATGGCGGACGAATGGCTTGATGCGGCGGCCTGAAGGTGGCGCCTACGAGCCACCCAGGAGAGCTGCGACGACCGGGGGCGCCGGTGTAGCGTGCTGAGCGAGGAAGAGGCCGCGCAGCTCCCCCAAGAGGCCACGGAAGCCGCTGGCAGGTGGAGCAGCCACATGCGCGGGGCGCCGGTGAGGGCCATGGAAAACCAGTTAGCCTTGACCCTTTCTTCGCCCCTGGCTTCGAGGACGGCCCCCTCGTACGCTAGCAGGAAGGCCAGCGGATCGGTCGTGCCGTTGTAGCGCGGTGGCATCTCCGGCTTGAACTTGTTCGGCCACTGCACCTGCCGCAAGGCTGGGGCTAAGGCTCGAGCCCTCGCCCTCAGCAAGGCGCGGCCATCAGAAGGGCGGCGCGTTGCTCGCCATAGGGCTTAATCGCAATGTTGGCGGAGAGCGGTCGGTGGAAGGAAAGCTCGGCGCACTTCTACCGGGCGCGCCAAATGTCGGATTTCGGTTCCGCAGACCCTCTAGGTTCAACTCGGGTGCACGCGAGATCGCACCTCCATCCTACCTACGCCTCGCCGCCGTAAGGATCTAAACTGCACAAAGAACAACACAAGGGACACGAGGTTTATATCGTTCAAGCCACCATTGTGGTGTAATACCCTACTCCTGTGTGTGGTGTGGTGGATTGCCTCAGGGGCTGATGATGAACAGTACAAGGAATAACAGCCTCGCGAGGGTCTGTTCTTGGCTGGAGCGATGAACTGGTAGGGGGAGTTTCGTCGGCTCTCTTTCTCTCTCTCTAGGTGCCGATTCAGATCGATCTCCCTTGCCTTGGTGGTGGCTAGTCCTATTTATAGGCGGAGGGCCTGGGCCTCTCCCCAAATATTGAGCGGGAAGGGCGCCAACAATTGGCCATTTTGAAGGGGAACATCTAGTACACTTATCCTGACTAAAGTCGGTCCTCGCCTGCCAAAGACTCTAACGGTGACGCCGGCTTGGGCTCCACGATGACCTCCTTCCTGCCGTTCTGCTGGTCTTGGTCTTGTTGCACCGAAATGGTTGCCTTTGCCTGATGCCTTGGCCTGCGCTTGCCTCCTTTGCACCAAAGGGGAAATGAGGACACTGCGCAGGCTGGCACCCGCCTGGCGCCCTCGGTCGTCATGGCTTGCGTCATGGGCACCTTGTGAGGTACCCCGCCTTGATCTTTCCACCTCCTCGCGAGCCAGCCTGACGAGGCCGTGCCTGAGGAAACTTCCCGTCATCCGCCCCGAGAGGCATGGCCCCTCGCGAGGGTCTTGATCTTGTGTTGATGAAGATGGGCTGTACTGGGCCACCCTTGAGCCATGCCGCAGGCCGCAGGCATGCAAGTCTGGGTACCCCCGTTCCCAGAACGCCGACACATCCGCAAGATCTTAGCGAGCTAGAGCGTAGATCGGTAGGAGGGAAATACTTCGCGCGCACCTCAGAGTTCGAACCTTAAGGGTTTGCCAGAACCCCACATCCGACATCTGGCGCGCCAGGTAGGGGTGCGCCGTAGTTTCCCTTCTGTCGGTTCGTCGCTCCATCGCTCCATCGTTTCCATGGTGGACGCTCGCCGTGCTCGAGCTGAGCGTCGGGCTGCCCTCTCCGCCCGTGTCGCTCAAACGGCCCCTGTAGGCGGGCCACCTCGTCGTTCTTCGTCTCCCGTCGCCAACGCTGCCACCGGCCCGGCGGGGAATGAGCAGCAGGCGTCCTCGCTGCTTCCTTCGGTGCGGCAAGATTGCCGCACCGCTACTGCGTCGCTCACCCCAGCTGGTTCTTCGTCCCGCGTGCACCGCGCTCCCATGGAGGCACGAGCCGCACTCATCGCGGCAAACAAGCTCCTGTGCTACCGCCGTGTCGATGACGTCTACGAGGAGTGGCTCGACCGTGTCACCGAGCTCGTCCGCGCCACAGGGGCCTCCCCAGCGCCGTCCAACTCTCTGCCTCCCCCTCAACCAGCCGTGGGCGACGGGGCTCATGGCGTGCCTCCACCACCTCACCCCCAAGACGGTGCCTTTGCACCAAGGCGTGGACCTCCGCGGCATGATCCACCGCGCCCGGCACGCGCGCACGAAGAAAGAAGTTGCCAAGAAATCCCGCGGCTGCGAGAAGCTGCACCGGCACTCCCCACGCCGCCTCGTCAAGACCGCGCACCGCCCGCGGCGGCGCAGCGCGAACCCCGTCAAGACCAAGCTCCACCCCCGAAGCGGGCTCCGGCAACCACAGCCGGCTGCCGCAACTTCACCCCCGAGCTGCGTAGCATCGCCTCGCTAGGCAAGTTCAAGCCAGACCTGCCTCCTTGCTATGACGGCACCGCGGACCCTGCGGAGTTACTGTAGCTCTAAGAGCTGAGCATCGAAGCGGCCAACGGCGACGAAAAAGTCATGGCGAACTGGTTTCCCATGGCTCTCAAGGATGGGGCCCGCTCTTGGCTCCTGAACCTGCAACACGGTTCGATCTCCTCTTGGGACGAGATGCGCGACCGCTTCGTCGCCAACTTCCAGGGCACTCGCGACCGCCCACCGGCCGTGGGTGACCTGTGCCGCATCAAGCAACAGCTAGGAGAAACCCTCCAGAAGTACATCCAGCGCTTCAACAACACCCGCCTCAAGATCCCCAACGTCACGGACAAGGCCATCATCTCCGCGGTCTCCGACGGCATCCGTGACGTCAAGATGAAGGAAGAGCTGGCTATCCACGAGGAGCTCTGCACCTCTCAGGAGCTGTTCAACTTGGCGACCAAGTGCGCTATAGCTGAGGAAGGGCGTCTCTCTCTCCTCGAGCTGCCAGCCGGAGGAGCGGAAGAAAAGAAGACCAAGGCCAAGGACGTGAAGCGCAAGGAGGTAGTGGTGCTCCCAGCGGAGCCCGACACCAAGCGAGACAGAGATCAGCCTGAGTCGTCCAAGAACGGCCGACCATTCTGTGCCTTCCACAACCTGAACACCCCCAACACTAGCGACTACAATGAGCTCAGAGCCATACGAGAAGGACGCTACGGCCGACGCCCCGAGCGCAACGACCGGGGCTTCGGCCGTGGAGGAGGACGAGGAGGTGGACGCTGGGACGACCGTGGCCCGCGCCAGGAGTGGCGCGACCGGCCTCACGAGGACCGCTGGCAGGACCAACCTCACGAGGGCGCCTGGAGGGACCCGCCACGTGAGGATCGCCCCCAGGGAACGCCGGTATTCCTCCGCTGCTGCCACCAAGAAGGAACGATGACCACCACCAGGACAAGCAGGCTGGGGGCTTCCAGGAGCCGCGCGCGATCGCTTGCACCTTGGGCGGCGCATAGGCCCCAGCCTCTCATCGCATCTTCAAACAGTTCGCTCGCGGGGTGAACGCGGCACTCCCCAAGCTCGAGGCCACGCGCCCACTCACGTGGTCCCAATGTGCCATCACCTTCAACTCGGCAGACCAGCTCAAGTGCGCGTCTACCGCGAGCGCACTCCCTATGCTGTGCTCCCCAGTCATCAGCAATGTGCAAGTCACCAAGACTTTCATCGACGGCGGTGCAGGGCTCAACATCCTATCCGTCGACACGTTCGACAACCTTCAAGTGCCCTATGAACAACTCCGGCCAACCAAGCCTTTCTCAGGAGTGAGTGATGGTTCCACCACACCGATAGGGCAACTTCATTTGCCCATCACCTTCGGCAAGCGCGACAACTACCGCACCTTCGGCACCGATGGCAGTCATTCATCACGGCTACAACGTTCTCAAGATGCCAGGAAGCAGAGGAATCATCACGGTCCCGTGTGAAGAAAGGGATGCGGTGTGCTCTCTTGAGTGCACCTTAAAAGCCGCAGCAATCGACGATCCTGGCAGCAGAAGTGAAGGCCCTCCGGAGACCATCCCCAAGAAGAAGTTGTCGCGCCGCGCAGGACCTCAAGGAGATGGCGCCGCGTCAGGAGCCTCGACAGGATCAGCGCCCTTTCCAGGGGTGCCTCCCTCCATTGCATAGGAAGGCGTTCCTGGCGCCCTTCTCGGGGAGGGCTCGGGGGCTCTCTTCTGGAGGGCCTCGGACCTTGCCTACCTCACGAGGGAGGCGCTTGGGCACCACTTGGAAGCGTGCTTCACGGCATGCCTTCCTCGGGAGAACACAAGGCAAGGAGTGCCCAGCACCTAGGAGTTCATCACCAGGACCACCCAAGAACTGCAAGAAGCAAGAGCCATGCACGGCAACAGCCGCTCACAAGGCGCAGCTCCCCATCTAGGCGAGGATGCCGGGCTGCGTCTCTGGGTTGACGTCCCAAGGATAAACTGGGCTGCATCTCAGGAGCGCTTCTGGCTATCACGTGCGGGCCGTCGTGAGAGCCCACCACACAGCTACGTTCGCATGCCCTTCGGCTTGCCGAGCGTGGTGTCAGCCCATCGGCGCATCTTGCGGCAGGTCCTGGCGTCTCAGGAGGCCAGGATCCGCGCCGTTTAGGAGGAGATGGATACGCTCTTCAGGGAACCTCCCGAGCCCCTAGAGGCTCCCGAGGCTCAGGGTCCCAATGGCTCATGAGGAGACATCCCTTCAACGCGTGGCTTTGGCTACATCAACTCTACTTCGTCTACAGAACCAGGTGACATCTTCCAAGTTCGTTTAAGCTGGGAGCGCCCCTCGGGCATCATTATTCCCACGCCACACTGGTCCATCCCTATGCCATGTATCCCTTTGCTTAAATCTTTAGCTTACCTTGCTGGGGGCGCCCCTCGGGCTGCATCATCCCCAAGCCGCTCGGGCCAGACCCAGTGGCGTGTATCTTCCTGCATTTATCCAAGTTGATCTGCTCTTTATGCCTAACATTTAAACGGCTATCGCCTGCTCAATCATCGCCTCCCCCGGGGCCTTCGCACAGGCACGGCGTTGGTGCATGGGTCTGTCCCTGCCACGACCGACAAATCTGAGTGGTCGAGCTCTGGCTCACGGCACGCGCCGCACACGTCACCTCACCAGACCCTTGGTGCCTTCGCCTCACCCAGAGCAACCAGCGGCAGGCTAACAACTGTAACAGTCCACCATGTTCCTTCTTGTGCCTGTTCACAGGAGTCCTGAGGGAAGGATAGCAGACGGCACCGCGAGTCCCCTTTTTCCTCATGCGATTCGCTTGCGCGTTGAATGGGGGGGGGGGGGTCCTGAGCATCGTGACTCAGGAGCTCCTACTGGCTCTCCAGCCCTCACCCCCTGGCCTTGACCATGGCATCGCGACCTGGCATACCAGCGGCGACTGAGCTCGCTCGAGGGCCGGGACCTGAGGACTTAGAGCACTAAGGAGAGCATGGGTAAGGGAAATTCGTACGGTCCGGCCTGTCTATGCCGCACTAATTGGTGCGCAACCCCAGCGCAACATCATGAGTCGCCATGAAATCAACAAGATAAGTCTTGCACCCGGATTGGATAAATGTTTAGGCCTAATGGTCACTCACGCCTTGTCGCAACCCGTTTGTAGCCATGTCAACTCCCTTTCTCGCCTTACCATGGCTGCTTGAGCGCTAAGGGGGACCTCCTGAGCATCGCGCCTCAGGAGCTCTTACTGGACCTCGGGTCGCGCACCTCCTGGCCTTGACCACGGCACGCGACTTGGCATACCAGCGACGGCTGTAGCCGCCTTGGGACCGGGACCTGTCAACATAGAGCAACAAGCTACCACGAGGAAAGAAGGGGGGAGGCTGATCCTTAACGTGACATGCATTCACCAAGTTCTTATAACAAGTAAAATGAACACGAAAGCTATTACAGACCCTTACATGCCCCCATGTGGTGATTCGTGATCCTCCACAGGAAACAAAAGCTGTTACTAATGGGAGTCCTATCTACACCCTCCCGTGGCGGACGCCATCATCAACAGTGGTCCACGGGAGGCCGGCGCCAACCCCATCCAGATCAGCGGCGGCGGCTACCGGACGCTGCTGCCCTACACCGAGCGCGGCGAGAGCTCAGAGGGACGTAGCTATTGTCACTCGTCTCCGGAGTCTCGTAAAGCTCGGGAGAGCTGCTGGACTCCCAAGGGCTGCTGCTGCTGGAGTGCTCGCGATCGGAGCACGCGACGGCCTGGCGCTCCTCTCCAGGGCAGCACTCCAAGCGGCGGCCCTCGGCGTCGAAGACCTTGAAGAAGAGCGTGGAGGCGCTGTCGTACTCGAAGTGGATCGCGAGGGCCCCCCTGGCACAGAAAACCCGCGCGATTTCGACCCAGCCGTGGGTCATGAAGATCTTGCCGGTGGGACCGCTTCGATCTCCGCTCCGGTCTCCAGGGCACTGTAGTCGGCGTGCTGCATCATGTCGGAGAAGAACCGCAGGAAGCGGATCCAGGAGCTTGGTGGCATCGGCGGCCAAAGCAACAACTCGAGCGAGGAGTCGACGACATGTACCCCAGGAGCGACGGCTCGTGTCGCCGTGGCGTGGCGACCCCCGACGCGGCACAGGCGGCTGTCGGGACCCCGATCCTAAGTCACACCGATCTAGCATGTAACACATCATATCACTTTGCGGCCTCACGCACGGTATTCCCACGGGTGTCGCCTTACCATGGCCCGGGACCGTTTGCGCCTTTTGGCTCACGTATATGATAGTGTCGCTAGCATCCATATGACAGAGAACCCGGGCCGACATGACTAGTCGTGAACCCAAAGTGGCACTAACCTATGGGGACAGTATACATGAATCAACATCGAGCATGTCGGTCAGCAGCGTGCGAATCCGGGCTGTAGCACTGGGCTAACAGGACTCCGGGAACCCGGGCTGTAGCAGGCTAGGCAGGACTCCGGATGTCACCGCGTGACATTTCCCCGAAGGGACAGACACAGGAACGAAGTGAATCACATGCCGGCCAGTCAAGTGTTCCAGAGCAGTAGTGCTGGGCTAGCAGGACTCCGGTGAACCGGGCTGTAGCAGACTACCATGGCTCAGTGGAAGCACTAGACTACATTTCCCCATAAGAGAGGCTACCAAGGATAAACAACTAGGTTGTCGGATCCCACACATAGCAATACAAGTTACACGTACGCATAACATGCAAGTATGTGCTGTACAACATGGCATCACAACATAACGCAAACTCATATAGGTAAAGGCTCAGAAGAGCCACATAGCATTTAATACAAACAGGGGTCACATGACCCATCATTCAGAGCATTCAAACAACAAGCGGAAGCATTACATGTCTGAGTACAGACAACTACAAAAGAAAAAGGCTGAGAAGCCTGACTATCTACAAGACCCTCCCAAGGGTACAAGATCGTAGCTGAGGTAACAAGCTACTCGTCGAACTCCAAGCGGAACTACTAGTAAGACCGAAATCTCCGCTGCAAAACATAAATAAAGCAACGTGAGTACAAAGGTACTCAGCAAGACTTACATCAGATCCTATTATACATGCATTTGTATCAAGAAGGTAATGTGGGGTTTAGTTGCAGCAAGCCAGCTTTGACTCAGTGGCTATCCTATTCTACGACTACAAGAACTTCTTTGAGGTGATATGGCGCACACGAGTCCACTAGTCACCACACAATACACTACTATGGATTCATCCCCGTCTTCCTACGAGAAGGACATCCATAGCACTCACACTTGTCTTGAGCATTTTAGCGTATCCACTTCAAGTTGTCTATGTACCACGTAAGCATCCAAGAAGTCCATAACCGAGGACACGGCTATTCGAATAGATCATGATAACCCTGCAGGGGTGTACTTCTTCACACACGCTCTCACCACTTATCACCATGTACACATCATGTACCTCGGCAACCTTCAAGCGGAAGCCTGGCGAGGATGTCGGCCATGACCTGACTAACCACACAAGACTCTAGCTCAGGTTTATCGCCTATTTGGGTTCCATCCGCAAGGAGATCCGGCCGGGGTGTCGCTCACGGCCCCAAACGATGTGTGCAGGGTTCCCGAGCCCACCATCCGGTGCCACTCGCACACCAGGCCACGGTGTTTAGTCTGTCCTAAGCCCACCCTGCCGGGTGCCACTTGGTAGAAAAATAGCATTACCTACAAACACCAGAAACTAGTTGCGACTCCTGGACAGAGATCAAGTTGGTTAATAAGTCGAAAGAGCTTGGAGTGCCCGGAGCCCAATGTGTGGTAGTATCGAGTCATTGGACTACATGCATAGAAATCAGTGCTTAAGGACGGTTCCAGTGAGACAACCCACCATGTACTCCTACATGGCCTCTCACCGCTACCTTTACCAAATCGTGTTCACACACTTCACTCTCAGCATCAGAACATATCGTAACACTCCAATTCATTCCCAATGAATCAGACCTGACTCAAATCTAAGAAATAGCAGGCATAGCATGGTAGGAACACAACATGGATCAATCAACTCCTACACATGCTAGTGGGTTTCAACTATTTACTGTGGCAATGACATGTCATGCAGAGGAATGGGTTCAACTACCGCAGCACAAAGTAGCAGATGAATCGTTGTTGTCCTAATGCAATAACTAAGAGCAGGAGCGAGAGAGTAGGATTGTATCGGAATGAACAAGGGGGTTTGCTTGCCTGGTAAATCAACAAGGGGGGCACTGCTTCATAGACAGGTATTCTGGAACGTCTCCGGAGCAGGACCTATCGAGAAGGAACGGTGCCGGCAATCAATACACAATCATATGCAACAATATGATGCATGAACATGGCATGTAGATGTGATGTTGTTTGAGCTAATGCAACTAGCATTCAGTTTGGAAGAGGTCCATTTGAACCAAGAATTCAAATGCAACTCCAAGTTAAGCTCTTATATATGCCATTATAGTGTTTCACTTATACAGCAGGTATAAGTTGGTTTGTCATGCATGAAACTGGTACAGATGGATAGATTGAATTTTTCTGATAATTTTTCATATATAAATTATTTCAATCTGAGCTACAGTTGAATTTATATAAATTTTAGAAGTTTATAACATTTCCTGGAATTTCCTGTTTAGAAATAATTCCAGAAAATGAATAGCTGCGCCAAGATTAAATCCAACAAGTCAACGGTGCTGACTAGAAACAACTCGACGGTGGGGCCACACGCCGTTGTCTCGCTTAGTTAACAGGGGGGGTTTATTTGGTTTAATTAGGATTGGAGGGCGCCGGGCCCACTGTCAGTGTCAGGGGTGGTTAGCAAAATGGTGATTAGCGCCTAACTAAGCGACCACGTCAGCCCGCCGGAGTTTGGCCGGCGGCGACCTCGAACCGCGGTGGATGTTCGCGGAGATGCTGTTCGGCAGCGGTTCTACGCTACGAGGGCACCAAAGGAGAGCTCACGCCGCCCGCATTTAGGGAGCAGGTGGGAGGTCATGGGCGGCGGAGCTCGCTGGAGCGAGGCTCGGGCGGCGGCCGGAGTTCGCCGAAAGCGGTGCGGGCTGCGGGCACGGGAGGCCACCCGAGGGCTCAAGGCACCCTCGTGGCACCAGGAGCACGTTGGGGTGCTCGGTTTGGGCGGAGGCGGCCGAGACGATGACGGTGACATGGACGGCGGCGAGAGGCTTCGGGCGTGGTGGGGAGGAGGGCTACAGCGTGCGGGCAGCTGAACGGAGAGGGGGGGAACGGTGGCGGAGCTCACCGCGGACTCGACGGCTTGACGGCGAGCTCGGGGACGCACTAGGGACGGCGGGGCGGCGATGGGGATCCACGGCGGTCGGAGGCGAAGATGGCGACGGCGACGACTCCACGGGGCGTCCGGCGAGGCACGGCTTGGCGGAGAGGACGAGGAAGGTGGCGCGAGCTCGTGGGCACGCTTGAGGGCGAGGCCGGGCAAGGGCGCGACAGCGCGAGCGGCGGCGGCAGCGCGCAGTTCGGTCCGAGGAGAGGGAGAGATCCAGGGGAGGAGGAGGAGCGAGAGAGAGAGAGAAAGAGAGAGAGAGAGAGAGAGAGAGAGAGAGAGAGATGCGGGCGGCGCTGGGCGCCTGGGCGAGGCCAGTCGAGGGGAGAGGGCAGGCGTGCAGCTGCCATGAGCTTATGCTGCGCGCGGCGGGCGCACCACGCGCCTGTCCCCGGGCGCGAGGAGGGGACGATCGGCGCTGCTGGTCGGCTGGGCCAAGACAGAGCCAGCCAGAAGTGGCCTGTAAGTCTGTAAGGGTTTTCCCTTTGTTTAATTTTTCTATTTTCGACATTTGTTTGGTTTAATAAAAATACTAAACCATTTTATTTTCTTATGCCAATTTTTGTAGGGGCTAGTGGTATTATTCCAGAGCTCCTCAACAAAAGGCACAATTTTTGGACAATATTATATATATATATATATATATATATATATATATATATATAGGACAAATGTTTCCTACAAGCAGTGGTAGTTACCACCACTTGCATTTTGTATGTTGTATGTAGTATCTGTCAAACCGAGAGTATGTACGTAGTATGTAGTATATAACAATGATTAGGTAGTATATATACAAAATTTTAGGTAGTATGTACCATTTTTGAGTATGCTCTTTTTACGTACACATATACGTATTTCATAAATATAACAAAAACTATGGGCTCATATGCAATTTTTTCATGTAACTTGTTTTGAAATAGCTTAGATATAGTATATAAACATATTTAAAATAATAAAATAGTATATATAGTACCACATCCTAGTATATGAGACATGTGGGTAACTACCACCGGGTGGTAGGATGGATTTTCCCTATATATATATATATATATATATATATATATATATATATATATATATATATATATATATATATATATATATATATATATATATATATATATATATATATATATATATATAACAATATATATCCAAAGCAAATAACTATGCATTAATTCCAAATGCCCAAAATAAATACTTATGAGCTCCCAAAAATATTGGTTTGATTTTTATCTCTGTCCAGTATTTTCAGAGGGCAACATGAGCATTTTCTTGGACCTTTTTGGAGCAATTTTTATCTGGGTCATTTCCAGAAATGATTCTGAGGGTTTCACAAATCCTCATTTCAATTTAAATGGAATTTAAACATGATGCACAAATGACCAGCTAGTCTAGGTCATACCAGAACTAGGGATGTGACAGCGGCGCTGCTCGCCTCTCCGTTCTCCTGAGCCCTCGACTCGGGCGTACAAGGGTAGCGGGTACCCCGGTGGGGGCCGCTCGCACTAGGGCCTCATCACCACTTGCATCGCCGCGTCATCACGGCGGTGGATCGACCGTTTCATCGGCGGAAGTGGCTGTGGATCGTCACGGGGAGCTTTCCCTTTCTCTTCGGCCGAAAACCTTCTAATGGGCACCATTGCTGTCAGCAGGCGAGCAAGGAGGACGAAGCAAGCGAGCGAGGAAGAGATGGGCAACGGGGGCTCCGCCCCCTCCCCATTTATAGCAAGAGAAGGCCAACTGGCATCTCCCACGATCACAGGTAATGATGGTTTTCCTTGCAAGTCGTAGGGACTTGTCCAGTCGGGCATTTGCCGAGGCAGCGTGGGGAAGCGGAGACGCCCACGTCCAATCCACCGCAACGCGTCGACCGAGGCCGCAGGCTTTTGGGGCCCGCGGCGCTCCAAACTTGGCCCTTGGCTTCGCCGCGAAGCCAAGCCCGAGTGCAACTTGGGACCGGGGCTACTGTCGGCATTCTGGGAATGGGGGTCCCCAGACTTGCCTGCCTGTGGCCCATGGTGTGGCTAAGCAGCGGGCCGTACGGCCCATCTTCGTCAACAAGGCATCCAAGACCTTCGCGAGGGTCCAAGCCTCGCAAGGCGGACGACACAAGACTTCCTCTAGAGTGGCCTAGCCAGGCAGGCTCACAAGGAGCGGAGATATCAAGGCGGGGCAAACCTCACAAGGCACTCGTGACATGAGCCATGACGAACGGCGCCAGGCGGGTGCCAGTGCATGCAACGTCCATATTTCCTCTTTGGTGCTAAGGAGGCAAGCGCAGACGAAGAGTACCGAGGCATCAGGCAAAGGTTGCCATATTGGTGCAACAAGACCAAGACCAGGAGGACGGCAAGGCGGAGGTCATCGTGGAGCCCAAGATGGTGTCATCCCAGGGCTTTTCGCAGGGGAAGACCGCTTTTGTCAGGATAGCTTGTACTAGCTGTCCCCCTTCAAATTTGCCCGCCGTTGTTGGCTACCTTCCCGCTCAACATTTGGGAAGAGGACCAGGGCCTCTATAAATAGGACTAGCCACCACAGTAGTAGAGGGACAGAGAGAGAGAGAGAGAGAGAGAGAGAGAGAGAGAGGGCAGCTCATCGACTCCTCACACCACAAGTTCACTCGCACAAGAACACCTCAACCTCAGGAGGCTGTTCTTCCCTTGTACTGTTCATCATCAGCCCAAAAAGCAATCCACCACCACCACACTGGAGTTGGGTATTACACCACAACAGTGGCCTGAACCAGTATAAACCCCGTGTGTCTTTCTGTGTTCTGAGTTCGTCGAGTTCATCCGCAAGATCTTAGCGAGCTAGAGCGTAGATCGGTAGGAGGGAAAGACTTCGCGCGCACCCTAGTGTAAGAACCTTAAGGGTTTGCCGGAACTCCACATCCGATAGTTTCTACGGCCTGTAGGAGGCCCATGGTAACTACAGTAAATATGTAGCCCATGGTTATTGTGGCCTAGTTTTAAAAAATAGGTTATTGCGGCCACTAGCAAACCGCAGAAAAAGAACTGCACTAACTACAAGCAAACAAATAAACAAGAAAACAAGGAAATAAATAAGCAAGCAACTTACGCTAGGCTATCATGGCTATTACACATATTACATCCACTGGGCATCAAAGTTCAACACCAGTGCAAACATAGGGAACAAAGCTGCATATCATATACACTGGTTGTCAAAGTTGGCGACCAGTGCAAATAAATGCCGCAGCAAAACAAGTCTAGAACTGAAACCACTTCAGAATAGCTCAAGAAACAATATATGGGTACCCATAATGCTGGCAAGATGCTTAGCAAGCTTATAAACTTTCTCTTGTTTGGCGCTTAAATCCTCCAGCACTTGTTGTTGCACCAGAAAGTATGCATCTGAATTCTGCAGGGACGTCCTCAGTCCTTCGGCTTCCTGTCGCATAACATCTAATTGATGTCTTTTAACTTGAAGTTGAGACTGAAGAAGCCGAACTCATTCAGGCAGCGAGTTCGAAGAGCTGGTGCAAGTAGTAGTAGTCAGTAACTCGAATACTACATCAAGACAGGACTTTGGGGTTGTCTCAGTGTCTTCAATATAGGTTTTATCAGCTTTCTTGGAGACCAACAGGGATGTGTCACTATCTTGAACCTTATCTGCATTACTTATTTTACCATTGCATAACGGGGTACTCTTCTCCAATATTTTATCCGCGTTCTAAAAGAGAAACAAACAAACACATCACATGTTTACAATGTAGCATATGAAACTCATTTTGGTAAACCAGTTCTGTAGTAAGGTGGACAGGATAACAGCATAAAACAAACATATATCTATGTAGTATGGTCACTGTATGGTCTATATCTTTCTAGTTTATGTTGCCAAATCAAGATAGATATAGTTTGAATCATATCTATTTAAGATAAAGCAGCATTGACAGAATATAAGTGTGGGAAACTACACAACAATAACAACACTTGTAATGTGCATGGCATGAGAACATAACTATTTATTCAATTGAAACTGAAATCAACATAGAGCAAGTTACAACAAAAAACACGTTAAAGAAACAGGTTTGAAACATACCTGTTGCGCCATTGGAGTTTCAATTGCATCCTTCAATTTGAAATTAGTTGGTATGAGTAAATACAGTGATGCAAGAGCAAAGTAGTATGAACCATAGCTACGGAACCTAACCTGAAAACAATTGTTTTTCTGCTTTAAGCGTTGACTTGGGGTTCAGAGTGGTGGTCCTCGTGCTTTGGGAACTGCAGTTGCCTTACTAACTGCACGTGTTTGGGTGCTCTGTGGTGGAGACGGTGCTGTGTCAACTGGAACTGGGTTACTATCTGCTGAGGTTGGGGTTAGAAGTCGTGTAGCTGGTTCTCTGTCCAACTGGGTAGGGGTACAATCTGCGTGAGTCTGAGTTATGTGTGGTGGGGCTGGTTCTTGGGCAAGTACAACCGTGGTTCTATCTGCACCGACAGGTAGCACAATCTTTTCTGAAGACCGTGTTTTTACTCCCATAGATACTGCCATCACGCCGTCCAATTGAAATGGCTGATAAACAAGAAAAGTAATTGAATGTATAGACATTGTAAGATAGACAGGTGCAATGGATACTAGGGAAGAAAACAGGGGATGAAATAATTCAAATTTATGTTGTCTAACCAAATAGAATAGCAAGACATAATTTCACATATATGATGGCTAATTAAACATGATAGCATGACACAATTACAAATGTATGATGGCTAAATAAACAGGATAGAATGACATAATTCAAAATATGATGACTATGTAAACAGGATTACATGATATAACTATATTATGTCTTTAGAAAATGGGTTGACATGCCCTATTTCAGATACATGCTGTCTATTTAAACATCTTGGCATGATATAATTCAAATATTTGATTTATATACTAAGCAAGTGCAGAGGGCAATCGCATATATGATGTGTCAACTAAGGAGATGACATTCCATATTGCGCATATGATGTAAAAACTAAGCATTGCGATACAACATATGCATGATATGAGTAATATATCCCTGCCAAGTTTGAGCATACACCTCAGGGGGATAATAGGACTGGTCATGTGCCTCTAAATCCTCCTCTGAAGATATATCTGTAACCAGCAAGATATCTGCTTCAGCAGGTAGCATTGTCTGCTCTGAAGACCTGGTTTTCACTCCATATTTCTCCATCACCAATTCAAATGGCTGATGCACAGGAAGAGCAGTTGAATATACAAACATTGTCGACAAATGCAATGAGAAATACAAAAAAAGGACGGTATGATATAATTCACATATATGATGCTTGGCTAAATAGCATGGCATTGCATAATTCACATATATAATGGCTTGCAACAAGATAGCGTTGCATAATTCACATATATAGTGTCTTGCAATAAGATGGCATCGCATAATTCACATATGTGGTAATTAGACACTAAACAAGTGGCATTCACATAAAGCATGTCTAAACTAAGCAAATGACATAGCAATGCAAGATACCATACGCACGATATGAGCAACATAACACTGTCAAGTTAGAGCATGCACCTCGGGGAGGGGGGGGTGGGTGGGAATAGGACTGGTCATCTATCTCTGAATCCTCCTCTGAGGAGCTATTCGTAACCAGAAAGAGATGCGCTTCATCTGAAGACCTTGTTTCCACTTCAGATTTTTCCATGACCGTGCCGAATGGCTTATGCACAGGAAGAGTAATTGAATGTACTAAAATTGTTGACAAATTTAACACGTAATAAAAAAATGATGGCATGAGATGACTGGCTAACCAGGGTGGCATTCCAAAATTCACATATATGATGCCTGTCTAAACAAGATGGCATTGCATGATTCACATATACGATAAAGAAACTAAACATATGGCATTGACACAAAGCATGTCTAAACTAAGAAGATGACATATTTGATGTGTCCAGTAAGCAATGCAAGGCACCATATGCATGATATTACCAACATCAGCATGCCAAGTTAGAGCGAAGACCTCAGGGGGTAAATAGGAGTGGTCTTCTCCTTCTGAACCCACTCAGAACAGTTATCTTCCTCTTGATTACGATCCGAAATGGGTGGAGGGGGGCCAGCCTTTGCGTCCACCATGGAGCGACGTCTGCATGAAATGTTATTGCCACGCAAAGGCTCATCTCTTTTGCTCAACGTGTTCAGTTCCATTGTGTACAATAATTGACATGCATAGGAATAAAACATAGTGAGATTATGTAAGGAGTGCATGCACAATTCCAGAGTGATGGTAGCAAACTGGGGATAGACCCAAAACCAATGATAGCAGGCAGATAATAGCTTTAGTTAAAAAATACAGATAATAGATCCTTTAATGTTTGTTTGCACCTAGAATGAAACTCATAGTAGACACCCGAGATTAACCAGATAGTAGACAGATAGTATTGATTGTTGCCCCAATATGTACCCCACAACCATTTAAAAACTCAAGTTTCAGCATTAGTTTGGACCTGACTCGAAGTCTAATAGGTGAACACAATGATAAAGTAGCATGTCATCGTATTAAGCGATGCATAACGTAAGCAGACACGGAAGAGTGCGACCTCTCTTGCAGACCCGTGTAGTCCTCAGGGTCATCTGCTCGATTGATGATGGTAATGAAGTTCTCGTGGCTGCCGGCGGTGGGGTAGAAGATCTTAGGCAGCGAAAGACAGTCTGGAGAGTGGATCCCTGCTGTGGTGAACCCTTCAGTCGTTGGAGCAGCTGAGAAGGGGTGGAACACAACACAGCAGGAGCAGGACAAACCACACAAGGTTTTCTTTGACAGGTATCTGTAGCAGAAGTAATTGTGTAAGGGCTTGTTTGAATTTGAGGATTCTAATAATGCAGGAATAGGAAATAGACAGGAATAGGATAGGAATGCACGCAAAACAGATAATTTAAAAACACAGGATTTTGCCAATCTGGGTGTTTGGTTCACAAGAATTGGAGGATCACATGATGCAAAGAAGCAAGGTGAGATTAAGTCAAACCACAAGAAAATGTATGGTTATAAAGCTATTATGCTACTATCTCTTAGTCTTGTGCTTCACGAATAGGAATTTGAAAAGGAGGACAAGTGGAAATTAAAATTCCTACGGTTTTTATTTCAAGGAGACACTAAAGGAACAAATCCTACAGTTTTCCTTTGCTCCATACCTTTGAACCAAATTCATGAATAGTAGTTCCATAGGAAACTTTCCAATTCCTATGTTTTTCCTTCACTTTTCCTTTCAAGCATTGGCGATTCTAGTAGGCAGGCTAGAGCAAGGAAAAGCCTACACTCAAAAAATGTTTTTGTGTTACTTCTATTACTTTGGACCCAGGCCTCCTAGGCCCATCGACAAATGCACAGCTCAAACATGCAGAGATTAATAATGATGGCGTTCAAGAGAGTCCATCATAGATAGCTAAGTTGCCTAGTACCTCACTGCTTTCCATATAGTAGGAGAAACTAATCGTATTTCACGTTACTGCGTGTGCTCAGTGGACAATATATATAACATGTAGAGTAGAAAAGAGATGCAACAAGTATACAACCTCTTTGGCGAAGCCATGTCGATCTCAGCGTGATTGGGTTGTTCAGTGAGAATGATCCGGGTGACTTGGCTGTCGGAGGAGGGGAAGAATATCTTAGGCGTCTGGAGATGGAGCCCGGGGTACTGCTCCGCTGTGATGGAGGGTTTCATCGTTTGAGAAGCTCCGGTGAGGTGTATGACGCCGAGGCTGAAGCAGGACAAGAGACACAACGTTAACCTGAGTGAAATTCTAATAGCATTTCCAATAGATGACATAAAATACATAACCACAAAGTGCTAGATGTAAAATACATCAGCCACTCATCTCTGAACTTAACTGTCGAAACTGAATTTAACTATCGAAACTGAACTTAACTGTCAAAACTGAATTTTTCTGTCGAAACATAACGCACTAGTAGCAGAAAAAGCAGCAGGACTAGCAGCAGCGCGTGCGTGAGCCGGGGCAGCTGGTTATACAACCATCTAAATATTACTTCACAACACATGACATGAATATAGGAGAAGTAAATTCCTATATAAATACGAACTACATGTACATACGATCTCAAATTCAAATATATGTATAGGTTTTATGTTTAATTCAAACCATAGTACATGTATGCTCTAGCTAGATGTTCGGAATCTAAACCATGTATGATATACTACGTACAATGTGTTTAACAAGCACAACACACACACAAACACCATTTAGACTAGTAAGGTACAAGTGCTTGCACGCATGAGGTTTGGCAACCAAATTATGAATAAATACCACATTATATCATGTAAGCTTTGAGTCATATATGCATGATGTAGATGTTCGTTTAATTCTTATAGTTCATTTCATTCAAGATCATCTAGTTTTTATAAGAAAGCTAATCTATTTTAAGATTCATGGAATTGTGCATTGTAAGGCATAAAGTAAAATCAAATAATGGCAAATCATGAAGAAAAACATTTGGGCAATTCTGATATGGAAGATTCTAGAACAAAGAAGAAGTGCTTGTGTTTTCAGGTTTGTGCATTATGCTTAAGTTCAACCATGGAGTCTTCTAGATTGTACAGTTGGCAAATCTGGTGGAATCTAGATGATATCCGACGGCCAGTGGTGCTCAAATTTTCCATCTCTGCACCATCGGATTGGCCTCATCCAACGACCATCTTTCAAAGTTAAAGTTATCCGCACACTATATAAAAAATATAAAATATAATATATATAGGGGTATAGATATAGATATGTGATGCGAAAGCCACCCATCATCTCCAAGTAGAATAGTGTGTCCATGCATGGATGCAATGCGGTCAAACGATGTCTGCCATCGATATCGCAAATACAAATCATTCTGACCTTGTACAATGTGTATATAGTACAACATGCTCGTTGTCAGGACCGCGATTCCAAGTCACATCGATCTAGCCGGTAACACCTCATATCACTTTGCGGCCTAACGCACGATATTCCCACGGGTGTCACCTTACCATGGCCCGGGACCGTCTGTGCCTTTTGGCTCACGTATATGATAGTGTCGCTAGCGTCCATATGACAGAGAACCCGGGCCGACATGGCTAGTCGTGAACCCAAAGTGGCACTAACCTATGGGGACAGGCATACATGAATCAACATCGAGCATGTCGGTCAGCAGCGTGTGAATTCGGGCTGTAGCACTGGGCTAAGAGGACTCCGGGAACCCGGGCTGTAGCAGGCTAGGAAGGACTCCGGATGTCACCGCATGACATTTCCCCAAAGGGACAGACACAGGAACGAAGTGAAACACATGTCGGCCACCAAGTGTCCCGCAGCAGTCTTTGGGCTAGCAAGACTCCGTGAACCGGGCTGAAGGACTACTATGGCTCATGGAAGCACTAGACTACATTTCCCCATAAGAGAGGCTGCCAAGGATAAACAACTAGATTGTCGGATCCCACACATACCAAGCATTTCAATCATACACACAATATGCTCGATATGTGTAAATACAACGTGGCATCACAACAAAACTATACAACTCAAGGTACTTTATTTAAAGGCTCCGAAGAGCCATACATAACATGTCATACAGATAGGGGTCACATGACCAGACACTCAAGTCATACAAACATACAAGCACATGCGGAAGCAAACTAGTCTGAGTACAGACACTAGAAAGAAAGAAGGCTTGACGAAGCCCCTGTCTATCTACATAGGGCCCTTCACAAGCTTAGATCACCACCTGGGTGGCAAGTCACTCGTCAACGTCAAGATCTACATAGAACCCATCGGAGGGGGCGGTGTTGTTGTTTGAAAACAGTAATTAAAGCAACATGAGTACAAAGGTACTCAGCAAGTCTTACAACAGATCCTACTATACATACACATTCTCAAGAAGGTAGTGGAGTTATTGCAGCAAGCCAACTTTGACTCTTGGCTAAGCTATCCTACGAGACACCACTTGTAAAATAGTTTTCGCACACGAGTCCACTAATCACCATCACAATACTCCACCGTGGATCCTCCCTCGTCATCCTACGAGAGGGCCATCCGCGGTACTCACACTTATCTTGAGTCTTTTAGTAGTAACCATTAACTTGTATATGAACTGCATAAGCGACCAAGTAGTCCTTTACCGCGGACGCGGCTATTCGAATAGTTTTATACCCTGCAGGGGTGTACTTCTTCACACATGCTTTCACCACTTATCACCGTTTACACGACATGTACTCGGCAACCTTCAAGCGGAAGCCCAGCGAGGGTGTCGGCCACGACCTGACTAAACACACGAGTCCCTAGTCCAGGTTTATCGCCTATTCGGGTTCTGTCCGCAAGGAAATCTGGCCGGGATGTCCTCAACGGCCCTAAACAATGTGTTCAGGGTTCCCGAGACACCAAACGGGCGAATCGATGCACCGTGCCACGAGCCTACCGCATCACAGCCCACCCCTAAGGTCAGCGCTGCGCACAGCCTCCAGCAACAACAAACACCAGAAACTACTGGCAACTCCTGGACAGAGGACAAGAGTGGTTAATAAGTCGAGAGTGTCCATTGGTTTCGGGCCCAACGCGTGGTAGTAGCTGATCTTAAATCACACATACAGATCTAAGTTCTTAAGGACGGTCTCAATGAAACAACCCACCATGTACTCCTACATGGCCTCTCATCGATACCTTTACCAAAACATGTTCAACAGTTCACTCTCATTACCGACACAACCATTCACTCTAGTTCATCACCCCGATGAGCCAGACCTGACACGACTCTAAACATATCAAGCATAGCATGGTAGGAAACACAAACATGGCTCAATCAACTGCTACACATGCTAGTGGGTTTCATCTAGTTACTGTGGCAATGACAGGTCATGGAGAGGAAGTGGGTTCAACTACCGCAACACACAACAGTTTGAAACACGTTGTCTTAATGCAGTAAACGAGAGCAGAAGCGAGAAGATGGGTTTGTATCGAAATGATCAATAGGGTTGCTTGCCTGACAGAGTGGTGGTGGGATACTGCCCTTCAGTTGGGTACTCGTGAATATACTCGGAGGCAGAACCGACCACGAAGAACACATTGAAACACAATCACCACATGGCAATATGCAACAATATTATGCATGCAATGACATGGCAAAATGAGTGTGTTCTGGCTAATGCAACTTAGGACAGGAAGGTTTGAGTTCATTTGAATCAAAGATTCAAATGATAACCCAAAATAAGAGGTGATATTAGTGCATTAGCTTGTTTCATATAAACAGCATGGTTAAAGTGTTCTGACATGCATGAAACCGGTACAGATGGAAAGATTGAGTTTTTGTGATCAAAATTCATATATAAATCTTTGCATTTGGAGTTACAGATTAAATTCTATGAATTTTTGAAGTTTGTAGAAATTTCTAGAATTTCCTGTATAAGAATAATTCCAGTAAATGACTTACTAGGTTAGCATTGCGTCGAGGTGACGCGGCCGTCAACGGGCCGGTCCAGTCAAACCGACCAAAGGTCCCGTCTGTCAGTAGTTAGTTAAACTAACTAAATTTAGTTAGCGCTAATCCTGGGTTAATTAGCAGGGAGGGCCCCACCTGTCATAGAACCAGGGGTCAAACTGGGCCCACCCGGTCAACGGTCAGCAGGGTCAAACTCGCCGGTGTTTAGCCGCCGGCGAGGCCAGACGTGGCGGTGCGGTGCGGGTTTCGCGCTCCGGCGACCAAAACGACGGCGGAGCACGTCTACGAGAAGCTGGGAACGAGCCGCGTCATTTGGTGGCAGTGGTGGAGCTCGGGGTGGCCGGGAATGTCGCCGGCGACGACCTTGGCGGTCCCCAGAGTTCGAGCAAGTTCGAACCTGAGGCTACGGGGCACGGCGAGGCGCGTGGGGTGGTGCTACGGGCTCCTGCGAGTGCAGTGAAGGTGATGGCGTGCTCGGAATCAAGCCGACGTGGTTGTGGCCACGACGGCGACGTGCGGTGGCAGCACCGGGTGCGGCCGAGCTCGGTGCAGTCACTACGGGGCGCGAGAGCGAGAACGTGAAAGCACAAGTGCTCCCTAGGTAGTTTTGGTAATTAATGTCAACATATCTCTTGTTGGACTAACAATTTTATCTAGTATGTCTCAGATAAGTTCAACAATGGAGTGGCATGGACTAAAGGATGTGGGAACTCCTTCAAGATGCTAAGGACAAAGGATTGGCTCAAGCTTCTAGCTCAAGACTCTTCATTTTACATTTTAGTGGTCCAAGATCACATTGAGTCTATAGGAAAAGCCAATACTATCAAGGAGGGATTAGGTGTTGCTTAGTGAGCCTTTTGCTTCATGTGATTAGTGATATGCTCCAAAACCCTCCACTACTTTCTCACATCCACATATGACCTAAACCTAAAGTCAAACTCAGCCCTACCGATTCTTTCTATCCGGCGCCACCGAGTTCAGATGTCATAGCCACTGCCACAAACCCTAGGCAAATCGGTTTCACCAATTGGGATCTCGGTCTCACTGAGATGGGATTGTAATCTCTCTGTGTATGACCATTACCAAAATCGGTCTTACCGAGTTTGTGCAATTGGTACTACCGAGATTACAATGCAAACTTTTGTGTTAGCTCACTACCCAAATCGGTCCCACCGAGTTTGAGTAATCGGTCTCATCGAGTTTGCCTGACCAACTCTCTAGTTAGCTAATTACCAAATTCGGTCTCACCGAGTTTGTGTAATCGGTCTCACCGAGATTACGTTATGCCCTAACCCTAACCAAATCGGTCCTACCGAGATGCATGTCAGTCCCACCGAAAACCCTAACGGTTACTAGGTTTACTAAATTGGTCCGACCGAGTTTGTTGATTCGGTGCCACCGAGTTTGGTAAATTGTGTGTAACAGTTAGATTTTGTGTGGAGGCTATATATACCCCTCCACCTCCTCTTCATTCGTGAAGAGAGACATCAGAACAAGCCTACACTTCCAGCATCCTATTTCTGAGAGAGAACTACCTACTCATGTGTTGAGGCCATGATATTCCATTCCAACCATATGAATCTTGATCTCTAGCCTTTCCCAAGTTGCTTTCCACTCAAATCTTCTTTCCACCAAATCCAATCCCATGAGAGAGAGTTGAGTGTTGGGGAGACTATCATTTGAAGCACAAGAGCAAGGAGTTCATCATCAACACACCATTTGTTACTTCTTGGAGAGTGGTGTCTCCTAGATTGGCAAGGTGTCACTTGGGAGCCTCCGACAAGATTGTGGACTTGAACTAAGGAGTTTGTAAGGGCAAGAAGATCGCCTACTTCGTGAAGATCTACCGCTAGTGAGGCAAGTCCTTCGTGGGCGACAGCCATGGTGGGATAGACAAGGTTGCTTCTTCGTGGACCCTTCATGGGTGGAGCCCTCCCTGGACTCACGCAACCGTTACCCTATGTGGGTTGAAGTCCCCACCAACGTGGATGTACGATAGCACCACCTATCGGAACCACGACAAAAACTTCCGTGTCTTCAATTGCGTTTGAATCCTCCAAACCCTTCCCTTTACATTCTTGCAAGTTGCATGCTTTATTTTCCGCTGCCTATATACTCTTTGCATGCTTGCTTGTTAAGTATTGAGAATGTTAAACTTGTGCCTAAACTCCACTTAAACCGAAAAGAAGTTAAAAACTGCAACTTTGGTACTTAGTGTCTAATCACCCCCCCCCCTCTAGACACCTCTTCTCAAGATCCTACAAGTGGTATCAAAGCATTGGTCTCCATTGCCTTGGTTTAATCACTATTGGAGGAAGATGGATGAGTCTACTTTGGGGAGTCTTAGACATAGAGTGCCTATCCTTGATGGAGAGTATTTTCATGAGTGGAAAAATGAGATGCTTGTGATTTTCAATCAATATCAATTGAACTAGTACATTGCTAGTCCTTGTGCACCTCATGTTGATCCTATGCATCCTACCCTTGATGAATCTATTGACATGACTAGAAATCTTAGAACTGTTAATCTTATCACTAGAGGCTTGCCTAGAAACTTGATTAGAATCTTGCCTACTTTTGAGTGTGCCTACACTATATGGAAATTTCTTGAGGAACGCTTTCCAAATTATTTCTTGAAAAATCTAGATGAGATTCTCTATAAGTCTATTGCCTTGAGTAAGATGAATACTAGTGATCCTATGTTTGGTGATCGTCTATTTGAACTTACCGACCTTATGCCCAAAATCAGTTTGAAGTGAAGATCAAGAAGGTTCGCAGCGACAACGGAATGGAGTTCAAGAACGCAAATGTGGACACCTTTCTTGATGAAGAAAGGATTTCACACGAGTTATCGGCTACGTACACACCTCAACAAAATGGAGTTGTTGAGAGGAAGAACCGGACGCTCATTGAAATGGCGAGAACGATGCTTGATGAGTACAAGACGCCGAAGCACTTTTGGGCAGAAGCGGTTGAGACAGCTTGTCATGCAACAAATCGCTTGTATCTTCACAAGCTACTCGGCAAGACGGCATCTGAGCTCCTCACCGTAACAAACCCCAAGTTGGATACTTTCGAGTATTCGCTCAAAGTGCTACATTCTTGATAAGCATTGTCGTTCAAAATTTGCTCCTAAGTCTCATGAAGGTTTCCTACTAGGTTATGGCTCAAACTCTCACACTTACCGTGTCTACGACAATTTCACCCGATAGGTTGAAGAGACGGTAGATGTGAAGTTTGATGAATCTAACGGCTCGCAAGTAGAGCAATTGCTAATTGATGTAGGAGACAAAGACCCTTCGGAAGCAATCCAAGACTTGTCTATTGGCAAGGTCCTTCCAACGGAGATGAAGGAGAGTACCTCGTCTGTTCAAATGGAAGCTTCTACTTCACGACAAGGTGAACCAAGAGTTGAAACAGAAGCATCCACAAGTGGAACACACCAAGATGAAGAAAACGAGGAAGAACATCACGAACGTCAACAACCTCCTTCTCCACCTCGACAAGAAAACGACAACGCCAACAATGAAGATGATCAAGAAGAAAAAGAACAAGATGAAGAAGATGTTCAACCGAGACCCAAGCAAAAGCATTCACTAGTTCGAGCAAGAATTGCTAAAGACCATCCCATCGAGCAAATCTACAATGATATTCAAACCGGGAGAATCACTCGCTCTAAAACTCGTTTAGCTAAGTTTTGTGAAAACTATTCTTTCATCTCTAGCATTGAACTTATGAAGGTCGAAGAAGCATTGGAAGATTCGGATTGGATAAATGCTATGCATGAAGAGCTGCACAACTTTGAAAGAAACCAAGTTTGGACATTGGTTGAGAAGCCCGACAACAACCACAACATCATCGGTACCAAATGGGTGTTTCACAAAAAGCAAGATGAAGATGGACAAGTAGTTCGCAATGAGCACGCCTAAATCGCCCAAGGCTACACACAAGTCGAAGGTATGGACTATGGTGAGACTTATGCTCCCGTTTCTAGACTTGAGTCCATTCGCATCTTACTTGCCTATGCTAATCACCATAATATCACCTTGTACCAAATGGACATTAAAAGTGCTTTTCTAAATGGTGAAATAGAGGAGGAAGTTTATGTTAAACAACCTCCCGGCTTTGTCAATCCTAAGAAACCAAATCATGTTTACAAACTTCACAAAGCTCTTTATGGTCTTATACAAGCTCCTAGAGCATGGTATAAATGCTTGACCAAGTTTCTTCTTGAAAAAGGCTTTGAAATTGGGAAGATTGATTCCACACTTTTTACTAAAAGGGTTATGGAGAATTATTTGTATGCCAAATTTATGTTGATGATACCATATTTGGATCAGTTAACCCTCATTTTAGTGAAAAGTTTGGGAAGCTAATGTCGGAGAAGTTTGAGATGTCAATGATGAGTGAACTCAAATTCTTTCTTGGGTTGCAAATCAAGCAAACTAAGGAAGGTACTTTTGTCTCTCAAATGAAGTACACGAAAGACTTATTCAAGAAGTTCAATATGCAAGAATGCAAAGGTATGCCTACACCCATGCCTACTAGTGGACTTCTTGATTTGACCAAAGATGGTAAACCGGTTGATCAAAAGGTTTATCGCTCTATGATTGGATCATTTTTATACCTATGTGCTTCACGTCCCGATATTATGATAAGCGTGTGCATGTGTGCAAGATATCAAGCTGCTCCTAAAGAATGTCATCTTAAGGCCGTGAAAAGGATAGTGAGATACTTAATTCATACACCAAATTTTGGCATTTGGTATCCTAAGAGGGCCTCTTTCGATCTTGTTGGCTATTCCGACTCGGACTATGCCGGAGACAAGGTTGATAGAAAGTCCACCTCGGGTACTTGTCAATTTCTTGGTAGATCTCTTGTGTCTTGGTCCTCCAAGAAACAAAACTCGGTATCCTTATCTACAGCCGAAGCGGAGTACATTGCCGCTGGTTCATGTTGTGCTCAATTACTTTGGATGACCCAAACTCTTAAAGATTATGGGATATATGTGAAACATGTTCCATTCCTTTATGACAATGAAAGTGCTATCAAAATTGGTCATAATCCCGTACAACATTCTAGAACTAAGCATATTGAAGTTCGTCATCATTTCATTCGAGATCATGTTGCTAAGGGTGACATTAATCTTAAGCATGTTCGCACCGAAAAGGAATTAGCGGATATATTTACTAAACCTCTTGATGAGAAAGTGTTTTGCAGGTTGAGAGGAGAATTTAACATCATAGATGCTTCAAACTTGGAGTAGATACTCCATTGGATACATGCTAGACATGAGCTTATGACCAATCCATGATATCTCTCTTATAATGAATATATTATATCTTGGATATATTTGCATCTTGCATGTAATCTAACCCATGTAGGTACTTGGTTGAATCAAATTCCATGAGATTGTAATCTACTCACATCTTGAGCAATCTCTACATCACCAAGTCTCTACCCCATGGTGGATGAATACAAGGAAGCACGGAATCATTCTAACATATCCTTTTGACAAACTCTATGATTGAGCTTCATGATTGTCATTTTGGATACACAAGTGCTCTTCCTTGTAAGAACTAACCCATGTAGGTAGATGGACTCAAATTCCAAGTGGTGCTCCCAACTCTTGATGAGCTACATCAACCTCGAGCAACCCACACAAGTTCAACTACATGGACAACACCACCAACCAAGGTATGTTATTCCATCTTAGAGAAGCTTTACTCCAAGTCATGAGCTAAAGCAACTCGACAAGATGTGAATACATCAAGATGCTTAAACGAAAAATGGTAACCCCATTTTGAGCTTAAACGATGAGTATGACCCATGATCAAGTGATCTCACTTGACTCCTAAGTCAATATACTCTAACATAGGTGACTTTGTCACCGACCATCTCTAGAAGAAGTTCTCTCGTGTTCTTATTTGTGTTTTTGCATTTGTCTCATGCATATTTGTTTCCCCTTTCAAAAAAAACTTCATCTAGATATCATTCTTTTCTTCCTATTTGCTATGCATTTTCTGCATCCAATTCATTGCAAATCATTCAGTCAATTCCTTGCAAATCCTTGTGAGAACTATCTAGTCTAGTGAGCTGAGGTGACAAATTTTTTCTCTGTGATGAACTCGGTTTCACCGATTTGTTGTTTTCGGTCCAACCGAATCTTTTCGGTACGACCGAAGCATACCACTCGGTGCCACCGATTTCCCAACAGGAAAAACAATTTGCCACTTATTCTGTGTTTCTTTCAATCCAGCTCCACTCAATGAATCTTGTCCTCTACAAGCATCACAAATTTTATCCAGTGCTTTGTGTTGTGACTCAAGGACCAAACCCATACACGACAAATTCCAGAAGACCCTTCTTGGAAATTGATGTCAAAGGGGGAGAGAGAGATCACATCAAAGCTTATCACTTGGAGAGATCACATCAGAGAGAGTATTAAGGGGGAGAAAGAGATCTCCAGGGAGAGAGAATACTCAAGTAGACAGTATTTCTCAAGGATCCCATATGCTTGGTGTTCAAGAGGAGAGATGCCAATGTCTTTTTGGGGGAAAGACATGTTCGTGTGTGCTTATTTGTTTTAAGCTCTGTTCATTTATATCTTTCAGCTCTGTTTTCAGCTCTGATTTTCTGTTCCCTATCTTCTCCCAATATCCCATGCTAGATTCAGGGGGAGCAAGAAATCTAAGGAAAGGAATCGATCAAATTCATTGCATATCTTTACTCTTGGGGACATGTCTAATCCAATTTGGTACTCAGTACTCACTCTCTACATGTAATCCCAGTCTTGGTATTCTTGTGGATTCTTCTGTTTGCTCTGGCTAGTAGATGTACCTGTGTTATCTAACCTTGTTTGTGCAGGTTCATTTCACCCTAAGCCAACTAAAGACTACAAGGTAAGTATATGCATCACACTCATGTGTATGAGGAATTCTTGCTGATGTACATACTGTTTTGCAACAAGGACTCATGAGCATGAAGGTATTTTCTTTAATATTCTTTGCTCTGATGCATATGGCCAAGATACATGTAACACATTGCCTACTCTATCATGGTTATGCTCTCACATGTTTCTCTATTCCATTTCACATGATTGCATACATATAGGGGGAGCCTATGCTTGTTACATGTCTCTCTGAAGCTTTACTTGCTATTCTTTATATCTTTATCTGAAGCTTTGATGTATGTTGCCATCAATTACCAAAAAGGGGGAGATTGAAAGCACAAGTGCTCCCTAGGTGGTTTTGGTAATTAATGTCAACATATCTCCTCTTGGAGTAACACTTTTATCTAGTATGTCTCAGATAAGTTCAACAATGGAGTGGCATGGACTAAAGGATATGGGAACTCCTTCAAGATGCTAAGGACAAAGGATTGGCTCAGGCTTCAAGCTCAAGACTCTTCATTTTACATTTTAGTGTTCCAAGATCACATTGAGTCTATAGGAAAAGCCAATACTATCAAGGAGGGATGAGGTGTTGCTTAATGAGCCTTTTGCTTCATGTGCTTAGTGATATGCTCCAAAACCGTCCACTACTTTCTCACATCCAAATATGACCTAAACCTAAATTCAAAATTTATATATAAATCTTTGCATTTGGAGTTACAGATTAAATTCTATGAATTTTTGAAGTTTGTAGAATTTTCTAGAATTTCCTGTATAAGAATAATTCCAGTAAATGACTTACTGGGTTAGCATTGCGTCAGGGTGACGTCAGCGGTCAACGGGGCCGGTCCAGGTCAAACTGACCAGTGGGTCCCATCTGTCAGTAGTTAGTTAAACTAACTAAATTTAGTTAGCGCTAATCCTGGGTTAATTAGCAGGGCGGGCCCCACCTGTCACAGACCCAGGGGTCAAACTAAGCCCACCCGGTCAACGATCAGCGGGGTCAAACTCGCCGGCGTTTAGCCGCCAGGGAGGCCAGACGTGGCGGTGTGGTGCGGGTTTCGCGCTTCGGCGACCAAAACGACGGCGGAGCACGTCTACGAGAAGCTGGGAACGAGCCGCGTCGTTTGGTGGCAGCGGTGGAGCTCGGGGTGGCCGGGAACGTCGCCGGCGACGACCTTGGCGGTCCCCGGAGTTCGGGCAAGTTTGAACCTGAGGCTACGGGGCACGGCGAGGCGCGTGGGGTGGTGCTACGGGCTCCTGCGAGTGCGGTGAAGGTGATGGCGTGCTCGGAATCAAGCCGACATGGTTGTGGCCACGACGGCGACGTGCAGTGGTGGCACCGGGTGCGGCCGAGCTCGGTGCAGTCACTACGGGGCGCGAGAGCGAGAACATGGAAGCACAAGTGCTCCCTAGGTGGTTTTGGTAATTAATGTCAACATATCTCTTGTTGGACTAACACTTTTATCTAGTATGTCTCAGATAAGTTCAACAATGGAGTGGCATGGACTAAAGGATGTGGGAACTCCTTCAAGATGCTAAGGACAAAGGATTGGTTCAAGCTTCAAGCTCAAGACTCTTCATTTTATATTTTAGTGGTCCAAGATCACATTGAGTCTATAGGAAAAGCCAATACTATCAAGGAGGGATGAGGTGTTGCTTAATGAGCCTTTTGCTTCATGTGCTTAGTGATATGCTCCAAAACCCTCCACTACTTTCTCACATCCACATATGACCTAAACCTAAAGTCAAACTCGGCCCTACCGATTCTTTCTATCCGGCGCCACCGTGTTCAGATGTCATAGCCACTGCCACAAACCCTAGGCAAATCAGTTTCACCGATAGGGATCTCGGTCTCACCGAGATGGGATTGTAATCTCTCTGTGTATGACCATTACCAAAATCGTCTTACCAAGTTTGTGCAATCGTTACTACTGAGATTACAATGCAAACTTTCTGGTTAGCTCATTACCCAAATCGGTCCCACCGAGTTTGAGTAATCGGTCTCACCGAGTTTGCCTGACCAACTCTCTAGTTAGCTAATTACCTAATTCGGTCTCACCGAGTTTGTGTAATCGGTCTCACCGAGATTACGTTATGCCCTAACCCTAACCGAATCGGTCCTACCGAGATGCATGTCAGTCCCACCGAAATCCCTAACGGTCACTAGGTTTACTAAATCGGTCCGACCGAGTTTGTTGATTCGGTCCCACCGAGTTTGGTAAATTGTGTGTAACCGTTAGATTTTGTGTGGAGGCTATATATACCCCTCCACCTCCTCTTCATTCGTGAAGAGAGCCATCAGAACAAGCCTACACTTCCAGCATCCTATTTCTGAGAGAGAACTACCTACTCATGTGTTGAGGCCAAGATATTCCATTCCAACCATATGAATCTTGATCTCAAGCCTTTCCCAAGTTGCTTTCCACTCAAATCTTCTTTCCACCAAATCCAATCCTATAAGAGAGAGTTGAGTGTTGGGGAGACTATCATTTGAAGCACAAGAGAAAGGAGTTCATCATCAACACGCCATTTGTTACTTCTTGGAGAGTGGTGTCTCCTAGATTGGCTAGGTGTCACTTGGGAGCCTCCGACAAGATTGTGGAGTTGAACCAAGGAGTTTGTAAGGGCAAGGAGATCCCCTACTTCGTGAAGATCTACTGCTACTGAGGCAAGTTCTTCGTGGTGACGGCCATGGTGGGATAGACAAGGTTGCTTCTTCGTGGGCCCTTCGTGGGTGGAGCCCTCCGTCGACTCACGCAACCGTTACACTACGTGGGTTGAAGTCTCCACCAATGTGGATGTACGATAGCACCACCTATCGGAACCACGACAAAAACATCCATGTCTCCAATTGCGTTTGAATCCTCCAAACCCTTCCCTTTACATTCTTGCAAGTTGCATGCTTTATTTTCCGCTGCCTATATACTCTTTGCATGCTTGCTTGTTAAGTATTGAGAATTTTAAACTTGTCCCTAGGGAGCGCGGCACGGGGACGATGGCGGACACGAGTTTCACAATGGCGCGGGCGCGACAGCGTCGGCCATGGTGCGGGAGAGCGAGGGGGAGAGGCAGGGGGTGTATGAGGTGTCTGGGGGGTCGGGGCGGGAACGTGGAGCTTGCCCAGGTGTCCAGGGGTGCAGGCGGCAAGCAGGTGGCGCAGTGGCCAGCTCGCGCTCGCCGGTGTCACCTCTCTACCTGCTCTGGCGGGAGGAAGCAGTTGGTCGACACGGCCAAGACAAAGATCTGGGCGCCAGTGGGCTACTGGTGGGCTGCGGCCAGGTAAGTTGCTTTCTCTTTTAATTTCTGTTTTCTTTTATTTCTGCAAGTTTGTGGCATTTCTAGAAATACTTAGGCACTTTCTAAAAATCCTGAAAATAATCAGGGGCTCTGTTTAGATTATTTTCAACAGCCCACACTTATTTTCAGAATTATTTGGACATTTAAAATATTTACTAGCATTTAAATGCCCAAATGCAAGTTACATATGATTTAATTAAATGATCTTGTGATGACGTAGAAAATTGTGAACCCATTTTGTCAGAGGTTCTAACCCAAGACAAAAAGGGTGGATTTTTTTAGAAGGGCATTTCAGGTTCATTGAAAAAGATTTTAGTAAAACCTAGTTGTTTTCAGGGGAGTGCTGGGGGTTCTGTCATCCCCATTTCAAGTTTCTGGAAAAATAAACATGATGCAACACTCTAATGCATGAACTAGCTAGGATGTGACAACTCACCCCCACTCAAAAGAATCTTGTCCCGAGATTTAGGATCCGTCGGGAAGAAGGTGGGGTACTCGAGTCGAAGACGATCCTCCCTTTCCCAAGTACCAACTTTCTCGGAATGGTGTGACCATTGAACCTTGAGAAACTTGATATTCTGGCGTCGAGTGGTACGCTCGGCTTGATCAAGGATGCGAACGGGATATTCCCGATATGTGAGATTATCTTGGAGATCAAGCGTTTCGTGGTCCACTCCATGGATCGGATCCGCGAAGCAACGCCTGAGTTGAGAAACGTGGAAGACATCATGAACTCTGGAAAGATGCGGAGGTAGTTCCAATTGGTAGGCAACTTCTCCTCGTTTGGCAAGAATGCGAAAGGGTCCAATGTAACAAGGAGCCAACTTGCCTTTGATACCGAAAAGATGGGTTCCCTTCAAAGGAGTAACCCGAAGGTAAGCCTTCTCGCCAACTTCATAAGCCATAGGCTTATGTTTGCGGTCATATTGGCTCTTTTGAAGATATTGGGCTGTTTTCAATTTCTCGCGAATAATGCGAACCTGCTCTTCTGCTTCCTGAATCATATCCGGGCCAAAGAGTTGTCTTTCCCCGGTTTCTGACCAGTTAAGAGGCGTTCAGCATTTTCGTCCATAGAGAACTTCAAAAGGAGCTTTGCCCAAGCTAGCTTCATAACTATTGTTATAAGAGAATTCGGTGAATGGAAGACATTTCTCCCAATCCATACCGAAAGTGATGACATAAGCTCGGAGCATATCCTCCAGAATTCTATTGACTCGTTCTACTTGACCACTTGATTGGGGGTGGAAGGCGGTGCTAAAGGAGAGACGACTTCCCATAGCATTTTGGAAACTTTCCCAAAATCGAGAGGTGAAGAGACTTCCACGGTCTGAGTTAATCTCCAATGGAACACCATGAAGAGACACTATTCAGGAGATGTACAAGTCAGCTAGCTGGCTAGCGGTTATACTCTCACGAACAGGTAGAAAGTGGGCTACTTTGGAAAGACGATCGACAACGACGAAGATAGCATTATTCCCTCTCTTGGTCCTGGGAAACCCGGTTATGAAAGCCATACTGATTTTATCCCATTTCCATTCAGGAATAGCCAAAGGTTGAAGGGTGCCAGCAGGCCGTTGATGCTCTGCTTTAACACGACGACAGACGTCGCAATTAGCAATGTATTTAGCGATTTCTCTCTTCATCCTAGTCCACCAAAACCTCTGGCGTAGGTCTTGATACATTTTGGTACTACCGGGATGAATGGTGAGAGGGGATTTATGAGCTTCCTTAAGGATCAATCGCCTCAAGTTGCGTACCTTGGGAACCACTAGGCGGTCTCCAAAGAACACGACACCTTGGTCATCAATGGAGAAACAATCCGCGACTCCTTTCTTGATGTTTCTGTTGACACGGGAGATTCCTGGATCTACCTTCTGTGCTTTGATGATCTGATCCGTAAGGGTTGGTTTCGCCACCAGGGTGGATAGGAATCCTCGAGGAACAATGTGAAGGTTAAGCTTATGAAATTCCTCGTGGAGAAGTGGTTGAATTTGTTGTAACATCAGGTTGTTACAATAAGATTTACGACTTAGCGCATCAGCCATGACATTGGCTTTGCCCGGGGTGTAAGTTATTCCTAAGTCGTAATCTATGATCAACTCGACCCAACGTCTTTGCCTGAGATTCAAATCCGGTTGGGTGAAGATGTATTTCAGACTTTGGTGATCGGTGTAAATTTCACAACGATTACCGAGAAGGTAATGTCGCCAGGTTTTGAGTGCATGGACTACAGCTGCAAGCTCTAGATCATGTGTGGGATAGTTATCCTCATGTGGACGCAACTGTCGAGAAGCGTAGGCAATCACATGACGATCTTGCATGAGTATGCAACCTAGTCCTTGTCGCGAGGCGTCGCAATAGATAACAAAGTCCTTAGAAAAATCTTGTGGTACGAGTACGGGAGCTGATGTCAGGCGTCTTTTCATTTCCTAAAAGCTGAACTCGCACTGTGGGGTCCACTCGAACTTTTTATCTTTCTTGAGGAGTTCAGTTAGAGGTTTAGGAACCTTGGAGAAATTCTCGATGAAGCGGCGACAGTAGCTCACTAAGCCAAGGAAACTCTGAACTTGCTTGACCGTTTCAGGTGGAGTCCAATCAAGGATGGCTTGAACTTGCTCGATGACAGCAATACCCTTACCTGATATTACATGGCCTAGATAGGTCACTTCTGGCAACCAAAATTCACACTTGGAGAATTTGGCATAAAGGCGGTGCTCTTGAAGTTTCATCAATACTAGCCTTAGATGCTCGGCATGTTCTTCCTCTTTCTTGGAGTAGATGAGTATATCATCGAGGTATACCACGACGAATTTATCCAAATACTCCATGAAGATCGAGTTCATTAACCGAGAGAAGGTGGCTGGAGTATTGGTTAAACCGAAGGACATAACGGTGTACTCGTATTGGCCATAACGAGTAACAAAGGCCGTTTTAGGAATGTCCCTGATCTTGATTTTGATTTGATGGTAGCCCAACCTCAAATCCATTTTGGAAAATACGGAGGATCAGCGAGCTGATCATACAGATCGTTGATCCTGGGGAGCGGATACTTGTTCTTGATATTGACCAAGTTGGCAGGTCGGTAATCTACAACCATCCGATCCGTTCCATCCTTCTTCTTGTCGAAGAGGACGGGGCATGCCCATGGAGAAGAACTAGGACGGATGAAACCCTTTTTCAAGGACTCATCGAGTTGTTTCTTAAGCTCGTCTAGTTCTAGGGGTGCCATCTTATAAGGTCTTCTAGAGATTGGGACGATTCCTGGGACAAGGTCTATCACGAACTCGACATCCCTGTCAGGTGGAACACCTGGCAGTTCTTCTGGAAAGACATCCAGGAAGTCACGGACTACCGTAATATCTTCAAGGTCTAGAAGAGGGTTGGCATTTAGGGAGTAGAGCTGACGCTTAGACACTCGGGTCAAAACATTGAATGTCTTGCCCGATGGATGGGTAAGTTGAACGGTTCTAGTAGAGCAATCAATCTTAGCATAATGGGCTGACATCCAGTCCATACCCAAGATGATATTTATGTCCGAGGAATGGAGAGTTATCAGTGATGCAAGGAAGACCAATCTATCGACAAGAACTTCATTTCCATGGCTTACTTGAGAGGTTTGCCATTTAGAACCAGGGGCCTAAATTACCATGGAGGTGGGCATGTCACAAAATGTGGTGTCATGCAATCGAGCATAGCTCTCAGAAATAAATGAATGAGATGCTCCAGTATCGAAAAGAACAGTTGCCGGATGGCAATTAACAAGGAGCGTACCAAGGACGACGTTGGGATCACCATGAGTCTCCTTAGCTGAGACATAGTTGACATGACCACGTGCAGTGGTGGCTGGCTTGGCGTAGTAAGTCTTTCCCGCTGGCTTACCACGGCCAACAGACTTTCCAGGCTGATTGGGGTTGTTCTGGGGGCACTCGCGCAGATAGTGACCCGTCTCTCCACACTTGAAGCATGTCACAACATTGGGGCGTGGAGCAGCATTAGCAGCAGGGCCACCATAGGTCTTGGGTGGTACATACTGCTGTTTGGGGTGAGGCACCTCAAAGGATGGTTTCAGAGTGACCCTGGGTGGCAGCGCTGTGTTTGGAATCCAGACACGGCGTTTCTGAGATCCAGAGCCGGATGAAGAACCAAAGTCACGGGAGTGCTTGCGTGAAGCTTCATAGTCAGTCTGACCTGTCTCAGCACTGATGTCCTTATTGACCAGCTTCTGGAAGGAGGTGCACTCATGCAGACGAAGATCACGGTGAAGCTCGGGGCTAAGTCCCTTGCGGAACCTTGCCTTCTTCTTGGCGTCGGTGGATACCTCTTCAGGAGCATAACGTGCTAGATTTCCAAACTCACCGCTGTATGCATCCACGGTCAGTCTGCCTTGGGTGAAATTGCATAACTCTTCCCTCTTACGATCCATGAGACCTTCCGGGATGTGATGCTCATGGAAAGCCTCACTGAATTCAGCCCAATTAGTGATTTGGCCAGCCGGGCGAATAGCCTCATAGTTTTCCCACGAAAGGCTAGTAGGGCCTTCGAGGTGATAGGCAGCAAAGGTAACCTTATCTGCTTCGGCTACGTTGGCAGAACGTAGCTTATGGGTGATGCTGCAAAGCCAATCATCCGCAACGAGGGGCTCGACCGAATGATTAAACTTCAGTGGGTACAACTTGACAAAGTCATTGATTGACACCAAGTCGTTCCTCTACTGACGTGCAGTATTCTGCTCAATTCGGTCCAGCAAGCGGTTTGTCTCACGCTTGTTTCTTTCCGCCTCCAGCATAACTTCGGCCACGCTTGTTTCTCATCCCTAGCTGCACTGGCTTCACCATGCGCCTGGACAGCAGGGTTGTTGTGGGTGTTGACCATCCTAGGAAAACAAGACAACGGTTTAGACAAGGATGGCAAAATCTTGGCAAGGAAGTGTGGAATGTAATGGATAACACGGAATGCAGAGATGTTCATCCGTATGACATGGTAATATAGAAAGTACCATATATATACCAACGGTCATACAGACCATACATAGTTTAGTACAAGCCCAGGCTAGAGTACAACTACGGTGAAAGACGTTACATCTCATCGGAGGCATTCCAAGCTCCTATACATTATTTTTCTACACCTCCGGAACGTGATACACACCAAGTCGTATCCCACAAGTCACGCAGGACTGTGGAAAATACAACTGTTACAATACTAGTGAAGCTACTACCAACTCAGACGTCTACGTAGTACTTTTCATAGAAATTACCACCATATCTTGGGAGCTGAACATGACCATCTGGAAACAGTCGGTCCTGTGGAGCTTGCGGTCCATAAGGACTTGGATGTGGCCTTGGTCCAACAAATGGTGGCAGACGAGGTCCACGAGGAGGGGTGATGCCTCCTACATCACGCCACTCCATATAATCTGGCAGACCAGACCGCACGGGGTACAAGTCCCTCATGTCCATATACCCACTGATCAGAATGAGTGTTGAAGAGCTCCATTCGCAAGGCACGATTTTCTCGGTCCTTGCCCTCAAGCATCTCAGTGGTGGTGCAGAGTAGTGAATCCTCATGGGTAGAGTCACAGTAAATATCCTGATAGTACCCTTGTGCCCCAGGGAGTGATGCTGGCATTTAGCGGAAATCAGTGTTCCGAAGCAGGGCAGTTCTGGCTCGTATGATGGTCATCATCGAGTAGGCTGCGTCCCGCACGGACATCTCAATGGTAACCCCAAGTCCATAGGAGCAATGGAGGGGTTCAGTAGCTCCAGGATAAGAAGGGTATATCCTGACCGTACAAAGGTATTGGCTCTAATTAAAGTCTCGAAACCGCTCCTCGACGGTATACTCAGGATACCATCGATAGCCTGTCTCGATCATCACTCGGACCAGCATGGCCGTGTGACCAGGTACATCGAGGCACCGAGTCAGACGAACCACTTGGTTCTGGGAACGGGTGGCCATCTGAAAGCACAAAATAATGCAAAGGCATTAGAATTTTCTAGGAGAAATCGGACAGCATAACGACTGTAAATGCTAAGAAAAAGATTTGAGACATTCACAACAGTTTGCAAAACCACTCAACAATATCATATCAAGGTTCTGGTTCAACTGGCAACATACTAAAAGTAGTAGAAATTGAACTGAGGCTGGTAACCAACAATCCTATAAGTTACTACGGATTAGTAACACGTGAACCTGAAAGAGAGAAGAGAGCCTAGTCCTTAACCCACATAGAATGAGAAGAGAATGACTCAGATCAGAGGCCATAAGGTAAAGGAGTAAAAAGAGCCTTACGTTCCCTCCCACAATCAATTCCCCTACATATAACTAAAGCATTTCTAGACTCGACATCTACCAGTTTGGCTTGACGAACCTACAGGCAGTTCGGCTCTGATACCAATGCTGTCAGGACCCCGATTCCAAGTCACATCGATCTAGCCGGTAACACCTCATATCACTTTGCGGCCTCACGCACGGTATTCCCACGGGTGTCGCCTTACCATGGCCCGGGACCGTTTGCGCCTTTCGGCTCACGTATATGATAGTGTCGCTAGCATCCATATGACAGAGAACCCGGGCCGACATGGCTAGTCGTGAACCCAAAGCGGCACTAACCTATGGGGACAGGCATACATGAATCCACATCGAGCATGTCGGTCAGCAGCGTGTGAATCCGGGCTGTAGCACTGGGCAAACAGGACTCCGGGAACCCGGGTTGTAGCAGGCTAGGCAGGACTCCGGATGTCACCGCGTGACATTTCCCCGAAGGGACAGACACATGAACGAAGTGAAACACATGCCGGCCAGTCAAGTGTCATGAGCAGTAGTGCTGGGCTAGCAGAACTCCGGTGAACCGGGCTTTAGCGGACTACTATGGCTCATGGAAGCACTAGACTACATTTCCCCATAAGAGAGGTTGCCAAGGATAAACAACTAGATTGTCGGATCCCACACATACCAAGCATTTCAATCATACACACAATATGCTCGATATGTGTAAATACAACATGGCATCACAACAAAACTATACAACTCAAGGTACATTATTTAAAGGCTCCTAAGAGCCATACATTACATGTTCATACAGATAGGGGTCACATGACCCGACACTCAAGTTATACAAACATACACGCACATGCGGAAGCAAACTAGTCTGAGTATAGACACTAGAAAGAAAGAAGGCTTGACGAAGCCCTTGTCTATCTACATAGGGCCCTTCACCAGCTTAGATCACCACCTGGGTGGCAAGTCACTCGTCAACGTCAAGACCTACATAGAACCCATCGGAGGGGGCGGTGTTGTCGTCTGATAACAGTAATTAAAGCAACATGAGTACAAAGGTACTCAGCAAGTCTTACAACAGATCCTACTATACATGCACATTCTCAAGAAGGTAGTGGAGTTATTGCAGCAAGCTAGCTTTGACTCTTGGCTAAGCTATCCTACGAGACACCACTTGTAAAATAGTTTTCGCTTTACAGTCCACTAATCACCATCACAATACTCTACCGTGGATCCTCCTCGCCATCCCACGAGAGGGCCATCCATGTACTCACACTATCTTGAGTCTTTTAGTAGTAACCATTAACTTGTCTATGAACTCCATAGCGACCAAGTAGTCCTTTACATGACGCGGCTATTCAATAGTTTTATACCTGCGGGCGCACTTCTTCACACATGATTTCACCACTTATCGTCGTTTACACGACATGTACTCGGCAACCTTCAAGCGGAAGCCCAGCGAGGGTGTCGGCCACGACCTGACAAAACACACGAGTCCCTAGTCCAGGTTTATCGCCTATTCGGGTTCCATCCGCAAGGAAATCCGGCCGGGGTGTCCTCGACGGCACCAAACGATGTGTGTAGGGTTCCCGAGACACCAAACGGGCGAATCGGTACACCGTGCCACGAGCCTACCGCATCACAGCCCACCCCTAAGGCCAGCGCTGCGCCCGGCCTCCAGCAACTACAAACACCAGAAACTACTGGCAACTCCTGGACAGAGGACTGTCGGATCACGGGTTCCGGCAGACCCTTAAGGTTCGAACTCTGGGGTGCGCACGGAGATCCAACCCTCCACCATCTCGTACCTCGCCGAATCGCAGGGACCAAAACTACTAACAAGAACAACACGAGAGACGCAATATTTATACTAGTTCGGGCCACCGTTGTGGTGTAATACCCTACTCTAGTTTGTGGTGTGTGGATTGCCTCTGGTGCTGACGAAGAACAGTACAGGGAGAAACAGCCTCGCGAGGGTCTGTTCTTGGTGGGTGTGATGAACTGCTAAGTGGTGCCCCATCGCTCTAGCTTGAGGAACGGGTTTCTCTCTCTCTCTCTCTGGATTCCGAATGCTTGGTCCGATCGTCCTTCGTCTCCCCTCTCTGAGTGTGGCTACCCCTATTTATAGGCGAAGTCCCTGGGCCTCTTCCCAAATATTGAGCGGGAAGGGCGCCAACAATTGGCCATTTTGAAGGGGAACAACGGGTACACTTATCCTGACTAGAGTTGGTCCTCGCCTGCCAAAGGCTCTGGTGATGACGCCTTCTTGGGCTCCACGATGACTGCATTCCAGCCGTTGGGGCTGGTCTTGGTCTTGTTTCACCGAAACAGATGCCTTTGCTTGATCCTCTTGCCTGTGCTTGCCCCGTTTGCACCAAAGAGGAAAGGAGGACGCTTGCTGGGCTGGCGCCGATCGGCGCCCTTGGTCGTCATGGCTTCGTCACGGGCACCTCGCGAGGTACCCCGCCTTGAGTTCTCCGCCTCCTCATGAGCCAGCCTGACGAGGCCGCGCCCGAGGAAGCTGTTGGTCGTCCGCCCCGCGAGGCTTGGCCCCTCGCGAGGGTCTTGAGCTTGTGTTGATGAAGATGGGCCATCCTGGGCCTCCTTTGAGCCACGCCGCAGGCCGCAGGCAGGCAAGTTTGGGGACCCCCGTTCCCAGAACACTGACAGTAGCCCCCGGGGCCACGACACGCCCGGACTTGGCCATGCAGAGAGGCGAAAGGGCAAGTGCGAAGCGTTGTGGGCCCTAACGCCTGCGGCCTTGGGTGCCGCGTGGCGGTTGATTGGACGTGGGCGCACTGCATCCCCCACGACACCTTGGTAACCGCCCGGATTCGACAGGTCCTTGCATGCAGAGGTGGGCATGATGACTGGTGATCGTGGAGGCCGACGGTTGGCCTTCGCCGGCTATAAGTACGGAACGGCGCTCGCCCTTCCAGTCTATCCTTTCTTGTTTCTCCTTCGTCTCCATGGCTCCACCAAGGAAGTTCTCGGCTGCAGAGAAGGGGAAGGGCCGCCAGGTCGAATCTTCCTCTCCTCTGCCTAAGCGTGGCCGAGGTCGCCCTCGCAAGCACCCCGTGGCCTCCGCTGCGGTCTCCCGCGGTTGTGAGGGAGGCTCTCAACGTGGCGACGAGCGGCTGGCCATGGTTGGAGGGCGTGCCCCAGACGCTCGTCCCCCGAGTCCGCGCCTCACGCTCTTTGGCACCGCCGAGTTCTTGGTGAGGTAGAGGAGCCATTCAGCGTCCGGCTGCAGCTCCGTGCTTCCTCCCGGGTGAGCTCCCGGATGGCGCCACGAGTGGCCTCTGCTCTCGAGCGGATGGCTGTTGCAGCCGGGCCGTGGGCTTCTCTGGAGGTCTCGCTGCAGGAACTTGTTCTGGCCCTTGGTGGCGAACATTCTGCGCGTGTCGTGGTCTCCGCCGCGGTGCTCCCTGCACTTCAAGTATGATGGCGGCGCCACCCTCTACGTGAGGGTGTTAGGGAAGACGCCGCCGTGGGGTGCTTACACGAGGGCGGCGACCGCGGCGAGACTCAGCCAGCCTTGGCGGAGGAGGCGGCAGCGGGCAGTCGGGCGATGCCGCGACTCCCCACGCTTACCAGCTCCTCTTCGGGTGGCGATTCTTCCAGCAGCGGCCGCGGCAGCCCCCATGCCTCCGCGCCTGCTTGGGGGGCGGCAGCGGGTCCGCTCATCGCCATGCCCCGGTGAACCGCGAGATGGAGTCCGACTGAGCTCCGGAGGCGGCTCGGGCCTCCCAAGAGAGCCGGCACGGGGCGTGCTTCACCTGCTTTTGTCCTTTTCTTTACTTTTCTCCTGCGTAAAAAGGGAACAATGTTCGGCCCCGTGGGGGCGTGTTTAGGGCAACGCCGTTAATTTATGTACTGCTTTTGTTATCCTGTTACTGTTCCCTTACGCCGTGCGCTCATTATAGCGAACCCGATCGTGGCGCATGGGCGGCCGACCCTAACCCGTGTTAGCTTTGTGCTGCCCGTGAGGCATGGTCGGGAGGGTGCTCGGCCCATGGACCAGGCCGGGAAACTTGGCGATAAGGGTAGGAACACCAGGGGGCTCGAGGCTTCGCCTCGCGAGCCCCCACAAGAGAAACCGAGCGGGGGCGAAAAAGATCGAAGGACCACGGACCAAAGCAGGCGATAGCCGATAAAAACTTCAAATGGGAATAACCAGTCAAGCTGCAGAAAGCAAATGAAAAAGCCGCGTCCGGCACCTAGTCTATTCTTGGATGTCTTCTCACGGTCACGGAGCTAAGTGCTGCTCTTGGGCGTGGGAGGAGCCCTAGGGCTGAGGCCGCACCCCGAGACTCAGGCGTGTACAGCCCCACTCATTGTTACGTGAGAGTGTCACGGGGCAGCGAGCTTCAGAGGCACTGGGCCTTCTTCACAGGCTCCGGGCCTTTCTTCTGGTAAGCAAGCTTCACGGGCGTTCGCCCTCTTCACAGGCTCTGGGCCTTTCCCAAGAGGTGAGCTTCACAGGCATTCGCCTTCTTCACAGGCTCCGGGCCTTTTCCAAAGGATGAACTTCACAGGCATTCGCCTTCTTCACAGGCTCTGGGCCTTTTCCAAAAAGATGCACTTCACAGGCAGTTGCCTTCTTCACATGCTCTGGGCCTTTTCCAAAAATATGCACTTCACAGGCATTCGCCTTCTTCACAGGCTCTGGGCCTTTTCCAAAAAGATGCACTTCACAGGCATTCGCCTTCTTCACAGGCTCTGGGCCTTTTCCAAAAAGATGCACTTCACAGGCATTCGCCTTCTTCACAGGATCTGGGCCTTTTAGGGGTAGAACCTCCGGAGGTGCTGGATGTTCCACGCGTTTTGTATAGGTACTCCCTCTTGCGTCTCCAAGCGCGGAGCCAGCACGAAACATGAACAACCTTGAATGGGCCCTCCCACATGGGAGAGAGCTTATGCAGTCCCTCCACAGGAGAGGACCCGTCGAACACGAGGTCTCCTACCTCGAGAGTTAGAGGGCGGATGTTGCGGCGGTGGTATCGCGGAGTGCTTGCTGGTACCCTGCCGCTCGCAGTGCAGCTTCCCGACGGCGCTCCTCCCCGAGCACAAGAGCCGTCCCCCGCATGGCGTCCTGCTGCGTTTTATCGAGCGCCCGGGACCCAGCGGATCGGCAGCTTGACCTCGTGAGGAAGGACCGCTTCGGCACCGTAGACCAGGAAGAAGGGGGTCTCTCCAGTTGGCTTGGTCGCAGTTGTGCGGATGGACCATAACACGGAGGGGAGCTCGTCGTACCAGCCTCTGCCGCAGGCTTCCAACTTCTTCTTGAACTTCCTGGTCTTGAGGCCTCTCAGGACCTCTGCATTGGCCCGCTCGGCCTGTCCATTGCTGCGGGAGTGTGCCACGGAAGCGTAGCATATCTGCGTTCCAAGGTTAGCGCAGTACGTTTTAAAAAGGTTACTGGTGAACTGCGAACCGTTGTCGGTGATGATGCGGTTCGGCATTCCGAACCGGCTCACGATGCCCTTGATGAACTTGACCGCAGAACAAGCGGGGATGGCGCGAACGACCTCGACTTCGGCCCACTTGGTGAATTTGTCCACGGCGACGTAGATGTAGCGATAGCCCCCTGGCGCCCGAGGGAAAGGGCCCAAAATGTCTAGCCCCCAGACCACGAATGGCCAAGTGAGGGGAATGGTTTGCAAGCCTCCTGCTGGCTGGTGGATCTGCTTGGCATGGAATTGGCAAGCCTCGCAAGCCTTCATGAGGTCGATGGCGTCATTGAGCGCGGTGGGCCAGTAGAAACCGCTGCGAAACGCCTTCCCGACAAGGGTCTGTGACAATGAATGGTGCCCACAATCTCCACCATGTATATCTGCCAATAATTCCTTCCCCTGTTCCCTGGTGATGCAACGTAGGGATACGTCGTTTGGTCGTCTCCGGTAAAGCTCTCCATCCATGATGCTGTATGCCGTGGCTTGCCGCGCCACACGCTCTGCCTCCTCCTCCTTCTCTGGCAAAGTCCCACGCGTTAAGTAACTCTTGAGCTCCGTGATCCAGCACTCCTCTTGAGGTTCCATTGTTAGGAGCAGGCGTGCTCCCGAGGCCGGGCCACAGGCTGGGGCTCCCGAGGCTGGAGGCTGAGGGAGCTCCTCCCGAGGCTGTGCCGTGCTTGATAACGGTGACAGGGCTGAGGGCTTGAAGATCCGTTCCTCAAAGACACCTGGCTCCTGGGGTAACCTCCTGGAGGCTCGTTTGGCGATGTCGTCGGCCTCTTGATTGGTGCCGCGGGGCACGTGCTGCAGCTCCAACCCCCAAAACTGTTTCTCCATCCTGCGGACCTCCGCAAGGTAGGCCTCCATGTGTTCATCCCTTGGCTCGTACACCTTGTTGGAGGAATTGACGAGGAGCTGGGAATCGCCCTTGATGGTAAGGCACTTCACCCCCAGGGCAGCGGCAGCCTTCAGACCTACTATCAGCCCCTCGTATTCTGCTGTATTGTTGGAGACCTTCTCGCCATGCTGGAAACAGAGTTGCACGGCATAGTAGAGCTTGTCCTGAGAGGGGGATATGAGTACTGCCCCAGCCCAAGCGCCCTGTCTGGAGAACGCTCCGTCGAAGTACATGACCCAACCTTCTGGCGTTTCGCTCCCTGGGGAGAGGGACCGATCCTCGCCGGCCCTGAGGCCAGGGGCTTCTGTCCATTCGGCCACGAAATCCGCCAGCGCCGCCCCCTTGATGACTCTGGTCGTACTGAACTCGAGCTGGAATGCCTGCAGCTCAATGTTCCACTCGGCGACCCTTCCTGCCGACTTGGGGCTCCTGAGCACCCTCTCCAGGGGGTATGCCGAGACAACCTTGATTGGATGACCCTGGAAGTAGTGCCGCAGCTTGCGCGAAGCCACTAGGAGTGCCAGGAGGAGCTTCTGCGGCATGGGGTACCGTGCCCTCGCATCCGTAGCAGTGCGGCAAATACACGGGTGCTCGACGAGGTTAGGGGCGTTGGTACTGGTGGCGTCCTCCGGAAGCGGTGGCGCCTCCTGAGGCATCGGCGCCTCCGGAAGCTGGGTGCTTGGACGGGGGGTCCCCCCGCCCTTGGTGCGCTCTGCTGTGACGGCTGATCTTCCCCCATTGCGGTGCTGACTTCTGCTAGTTCCTTCTGATTCGGTCTTGCCTTAGCTCGGGTGGCCGCCGTGGTCTTGGCCTGACGCTCCTCCCTAACCGCCACTAGAGCAGCACTAGCGGAGTAAGGAGTGGCGGCGAGGTAGAGTACCAAGGGCTCCTGAGGGCGCGGGGCCACCATCACCAGAGGGCTGGTCAGGTACCTCTTGAGGTCTTGAAACACTTGGTCGGCCTCTTCAGTCCACTCGAAGGGCCCCTTTTTCTTCATCAGTTGGAAGAAGGGCAGCGCCTGCTCCCCCAATCGGGAGATGAAATGGCCCAGCGCCGTTCTGGCATACGTGAACTTCTGCATCTCCACGAGGGTCTTCGGTGGACTCATGTCTTCCTCTGCCTTGACCTTCTCTCGGTTGGCCTCGATGCCTCGGTGGGACACGAGAAAACCAAGGAGCTTGCTGAGGAACTCAAACACACACTTCTCTGGGTTGAGTCGCAGGCTCACTGCGTTGAGGCTCATGAAGGTTTCTTCCAGTCTTGTATCAAGGTCTTGGCCTCATGAGACTTCACCACGATGTCGTCGGCGTATGCCTCCACATTCTTCCCGAGCTATGGGCCCAAGGTGATGTGCATGAGCATTGGAAGGTTGCCCCTGCGTTGCATAACCCGAATGGCATGCAGGTATAGCGATATACTCCACACGGGTCAGGAAGGCCGTCTTCTCCCGTCTTCGCCGCCATCTTGATTTGGTGATACCCGAAAAGGCGTCCAAGAAGCACAACAGGTCACACTCGGCGGTGGAATCGATGATCTGGTCGATGCGAGGGAGTGGAAATGGATCCTGTGGGCATGCTTTGTTGAGGTTAGTGAAGTCGACACATGCGCTCCTTTCCTCCTTCTTGGCACCACCACAGGGTTGGCCAACCAATCTGGGTATCGGACCTCGCGGATAACCCCCGCGGCCTCTAGCTTGCGGGTCTCTTGGACAATGAAGGCCTGCTTTTCAGTGGACTGCCTCCTCGCTTTCTGCTTCACTGGACGCACGTTGGGGCACATGTTGAGGTGGTGCTCGATCACATCCCGTGGAATCCCAGCCAGCTGATCGGGCTCCCAGGCGAACACCTTCTTGTTCGCACGCAGGACCTTGACAAGGGCTTCCTCCTGCTCGGGCTCGAGGTTGGCGCCTATGGTGAAGGTGGCGTTTGTGGACCCGTCCTCATCAACGGGTATCTGCTTGGTCTCCGCCTTGTCCTGGGTGAACAACTGCTTCTTCTTGGTCGGCGCAGCACCCTTGGGCTTGGGGGCTTCCACATCGGCGGGCTGTGCTGCGGCCGCCGTCACGAGTGAGCTGGCGCTTCATTGCGCACTGCCGGTCTCCAGACGCGGTGTGGGCCATGCTTGCTCCCAGCATCTTCATGAGGTTGTACCGGGTGGAGTTGCGGCCATGAATTTGGCCAATGCGGATAGCGAGGATGGCGTTGTAGGGGAGGCGATGGGGGCGATGTCGAAGTCGACCAATTCCGTGCGGATGTTGTCGTGAGTGCGAAGGTCACTGGAAGCGGATTGCCCCAAGGGCTGGATGACCCTCCTCCTCGCCCGAAAAAAGGCGGCTGGGCAGCAGCCGCTCCTGGTATCTGAGAGGAGGTTGAAGGCCTCGACCGAGAGTACATTGAGGCGGCGCCGCCGTCGATGAGGTCCAGGCTACGGCGACTGGCGGATGGTAGGTGTTGAGCAGCGAAGTGCGCCCGAGCCGGCGAGTTGGCGGGGTGGTCTTGAGAGTCGAAGGTCAGCCCGGCGGCGGCCCGTCCGACTGAGGGAGCCCCTATCGTGTGGGCGGCGCCGACCCGGTGACGAATGTCTTCACATGGCGGCTGGAGGCGGCGCTGCGAGCCGCCGAGGAGGGCCGCGACAGTGGAGAAGCGGCCAGCGAGCGGGCGAACGGCAGCAGCGGCCTCCTCCATGGTCGCCGGGGACCACAGGGCGGAGCGGTGCTGCTGCCGTCCCCGCCGGGCGATGGCGGTGTTGGCGGCGGGTGACGGAAGCGGCAGCGGCGCCCGCTAACGGGGCGGCCCGGCGGCGTGGGAGGTGAGCGGCTCGGCGCTCGGTGCGTGCCCGGCGGCGTCGGACATGGTTGCGGTGGCGGGAAGAACGAGCGATGAAAAGCGGATTCGGCGCACCCTACTGCGCGCCAAATGTCGGATCACGGGTTCCGCAGACCCTTAAGGATTCGAACTACAGGAGTGCGCGGAGATCAACCCTCCACCGTCTCGTACCTCGCCCGAATCGCGAGGACCTAAACTACTAACAAGAACAACACGAGAGCAAAGATTTATACTAGTTCGGGCCACCGTTGTGGTGTAATACCCTACTCTAGTTTGTGGTGTGTGGATTGCCTCTGGGGCTGACGAAGAACAATACAGGGAAGAACAGCCTCGCGAGGGTCTGTTCTTGGCGGGTGTGATGAACTGCTAAGTGGTGCCCCGTCGCTCTAGCTTGAGGAACGGGTTTCTCTCTCTCTCTGGATTCCGAATGCTTGGTCCGATCGTCCCTCGTCTCCCCTCTCTGAGTGTGGCTACCCCTATTTATAGGCGAAGGCCCTGGGCCTCTTCCCAAATATTGAGCGGGAAGCGTGCCAACAATTGGCCATTTTGAAGGGGAACAGCGGGTACACTTATCCTGACTAAAGTTGGTCCTCGCGTGCCAAAGGCTCTGGTGATGGCGCCGCTTGGGCTCCACGATGGCGCATTCCAGCCGTTGGGGCTGGTCTTGGTCTTGTTGCACAAGCGGATGCCTTTGCTTGATGCTCTTGCTGCGCTTGCCCCTTTGCACCAAAGAGGAAAGGAGGGGCGCTGCTGGTGGCGCCCGACCGGCGCCCTTGGTAAATCATGGCTTCGTCACGGGCACCTCGTGAGGTACCCCGCCTGAGTTCTCCGCCTCCTCATGAGCCAGGCCTGACGAGGCGCGCCAAGAAGCTCTTGGTGCGTCCGCCCATGAGGCTTGGCCCCTCGCGAGGTCTTGAGCTTGTGTTGATGAAGATGGGCCGTCCTGGGCCTCCTTTGAGCCACGCCGCAGGACGCAGGCAGGCAAGTCTGGGGACCCCCGTTCCCAGAATGCCGACAAGGACAAGAGTGGTTAATAAGTCGAGAGGGTCCATTGGTTTTGGGCCCAACGCGTCGTAGTAGCTGATCTTAAATCACACATACAGATCTTAGTTCTTAAGGACGGTCTCAATGAAAAAACCCACCATGTACTCCTACATGGCCTCTCATCGATACCTTTACCAAAACATGTTCAACACTTCACTCTCATTACCGACACAACCATTCACTCTAGTTCATCACCCCGATGAGCCAGACCTGACATGACTCTAAGCATAGCAAGCATAGCATGGTAGGAATGACAAACATGGCTCAATCAACTCCTACACATGCTAGTGGGTTTCATCTAGTTAATGTGGCAATGACAGGTCATGCAAAGGAAGTGGGTTCAATTACCGCAACACACAGCAGTTTGAAACGCGTTGTATTAATGCAGTAAACGAAGGCAGAAGAGACAAGATGGGTTTGTATCAAAATTATCAATGCGGTTGCTTGCCTGACGGTGTGGTGGTGGGATACTGCCGTTCAGTTGGGTACTCATGAATATCCTCGGAGGCAGAACTGACCACGACGAACACATCGAAAGACAATCACCACATGGCAATATGCAACAATCTGATGCATGCAATGACATGGCAAAATGAGTGTGTTCTGGCTAATGCAACTTAGGACAGAAAGGTTTGAGTTCATTTGAATCAAAGATTCAAATGCTAACCCAAAATAAGAGGTGATATTAGTGCATTAGCTTGTTCCATATAAACAGCAAGGTTAAAGTGCTCTGACATGCATGAAACCAGTACAGATGGAAAGATTGAATTTTTCTGATCAAAATTCATATATAAATCTTTGCATTTGGAGTTACAGATTAAATTCTATGAATTTTTGAAGTTTGTAGAATTTTCTGGAATTTCCTGTATAAGAATAATTCCAGTAAATGACTTACTGCGTCGAGGTGGCGTCGGTCGTCATGAGGGCTAGTCAGGTCAAACCCGACCAGTGGGTCCCGTCATCCGATGAGTTAGTTAAACTAACTAAATTTAGTTAGCACTAATCCTGGGTTAATTAGCAGGGCGGGCCCCACCTGTCATAGACCCAGGGGGTCAAACTGCGCCCACCCGGTCAACGGTGAGCGGGGTCAAACTCGCCGGTGCTCAGCCACCGGCGAGGCCAGACGCGGCGGTGCGGTGCGGGTTTCGTGCTCCGGCGACCAAAACGACGGCGGAGCACGTCTATGAGAAGCTCGGAACGAGCCGCGTCGTTTGGTGGCAGTGGTGGAGCTCGGGGTGGCCGGGAACGTCGCCGGCGACAACCTTGGCGGTCGCAGGAGTTCGGGCAAGGTCGAACCCGAGGCTAAGAGGCACGGCGAGGCGCGTGGGGTGGTGCTACGGGCTCCTGCGAGTGCGGTGAAGGTGATGGCGTGCTCGGAATCACGCCGACGTGGTTGTGGCCACAACGGCGACGTGCGGTGGCGGCGGCGGGAGCGGCCGAGCTCGGTGCAGTCACTACGGGGCGCGAGAGCGAGAACATGAAGGATGGAGAGGTGCAGCAGCTCACGGCAGTCTCAACGGAACAGACGGCGAGGTCGGGGACGAGCTGGTGCGGCGGAGGCGGCGAAGGGGATCTGCGGCGGCGCTCGGTGAAGTCGAGCTCGAAGAGGACGAAGCAGGGCACGCGAGTGCTCGGGGCTCAGGCTGCTCAACGGAGAAGACAACGGCGAAGCTGTTGGACACCATAGCGTGGCACGGGGACGACGGCGGACGCGAGTTTCATGGTGGCTCGGGCGCGGCAGCGTCGGCCATGGTGCGGGAGAGCGAGGGAGAGAGGCAGGGGCATGTGTGGTGTCTACGGGGTCGGGGCGGCGACATGGAGCTCGCCCAGGTGTCCTGGGGCGCAGGTGGCAAGCAGGTGGCGCCGTGGCGAGCTCGCGCTCGCGCTCGCCGGCATCACCTCTCTGCCTGCTCTGGCGGGAGGAAGCAGCTGGCTGGCACGGGCCAACACAGCGCTGGGCCACCAGGTGGGCCGGCTGGTGGGCTACGGCCAGGTAAGTTGCTTTCTCTTTTAATTTATGTATTCTTTTGTTTCTGCAAGTTTATGACATTTCTAAAAATACTTAGGCACTTTCAAAAAATCCTGAAAATAATCAGGGGCTCTGTTTAGATTATTTCCAATAGCACACACTTACTTTCAGAATTATTTGGACATTTAAAATATTTACTAGCATTTAAATGCCCAAATGCAAGTTACATATGATTTAATTCAATGATCTTGTGATGACCTAGAAAATTGTTAACCCATTTTGTCAGAGCTTCTAACCCAAGACAAAAAGGGTGGACTTTTTAGAAGGGCATTTCAGGTTCATTGAAAAAGATTTTAGTAAACCCTAGTTGTTTTCAGGGGGGCGTGTTGGGGTTTTGTCAACCATTTCAAGTTTCTGGAAAATAAACATGATGCAACACTCTAATGCATGAACTAGCTAGGATGTGACACTCGTTTCCAAACCACACCACACATATCTTAGTTATATTCATGCATGCATGGGTTCCAAACATCATGATCTCTTATTCAAATATTTGAATTCTACTTTACATTTACTATGAAAACACCTAGTCTTTTACACCCACACAGTCATATTCTCTTTATAATTGTACCATTAACTTTCTCTCGTGCATGCATGCACACACAGTACCAGTCAGAATTATCCATCGCACACATGCAATCATTTTCTTCCGGTCGGTCTCCCATGCATGCACACACACACACACACCTCCCCCTCCCCATCATATCGGCCATTCTTTATCTCTCACGTCCTTGCGCAACGATCGATGTTCCTCCATGTGTGTGTATATATAGCTAGGTCTTTCACAGTTTTCCACACAAACCGATCAATCTATATATCTAGCGAGGTCTGACCCTCTATCCCACGTCCACGTCGATCAATCTATACCTCTCTATATAGGACTACATAGCAATTACACCCACATTAATTATATATCCAACATCCCCCTCTCATCATCCATGCCTTCGCTTCATCTCTCAGACGCGCGCACAGTGGCGAAGACAGGGGCAGCAAGGGCCCTGCCCCCCCCCCTAACATCACTATATATCGAGGCTAATATGAATGTGATCATTAGACAATTGCTGGTAAAATGGTTTAAGTTGATGAATTGGCCCTCCTCGTAAAGGATTAGCAATGCTTGGCCCCTAGCTCATTTATTTTTCATGGCTCCGCCACAGTGCGCAACAACGCACGTTCTCGCCCCCTCTCTTTAAATATTGATCTCGCACTTGTGCACTCCTTCATAGTCTCCCTCCACTTGGCCCCTCGAACCATCTTCTAGCCCCCATCGGATTTTGCCACATGTAGAATCTAGAAGACTCCATGGTTGAACTTGAGCATAATACACAAACCTCAAAACACAAGTGCTTCTCCTTTGTTCTAGAATATTCCGTATCATAACTGCCCAAAATTTTTTCTAGTTGAATTGCCATTATTTGATTTTACTTTATGCTTTACAATGCACAATTCCATGAATCACAAAATAGATTAAGGGCTTCTTTGATTCAAAGGATTCTCAAAGGAATTTTGGAGGATTCTAATCCTTAGGAATTTTTCCTAACTTGGTTATTTGATTCGTAGGATTGTAAACCATAGAAATTGTTCCATAGGATTCATTTGCACTAGATTTGATAGGAAACATCCCATCCACTCAAACCACTTTGAAAGAATCCTGCATTTTTTCTATGCACAATCAAACACTCATACAATCCTGTAGGATTCAAGATGACATTCCACTCTAATCCCATGTTTTTCCTATTCCCGCATTTAGGAAATCCTACGAATCAAAGAGGCCCTAGCTTTTTTATAAAAACTAAATTATTTTGAATGAGATGAACTATAAGAATTAAACGAATGTCTACATCAGGCATATATGACTCAGAGCTTACATGCTATAGTGTGGTATTTATTAATAATTTGGTTGCCAAATCTTATGCGTGCAATGCACGTGTACCTTACTAGTACTTTGAGTCTGTGCAAACATGTAAATTAGAATTCTGCGCAAGGAGATGGAGGTCATGGAGGCAATGAAGAAGCAATTACGACTCCGCGTCCAGCAACCCTTCATGTAGTGAGAGCAGCGCCACAGAATTGTGTGTGCGTCTTCCTTCTTTTTTGGGGGTGATAATCTTCCTTCTTCTGTTGCTCCTGTGTTTCTTCTTTTGCTTCAGGTGTTTCGCCGCACGTGTCACCTTCTCTGCGAGGCATGAATAGAACAATGATAAAAATGAGATGACTAGCAAATTTGATCATTCTTTATCGCCAATAGAAAAATGCCTCTTGCTAGTAATATATAATAAGAGTAGAGAGTAGAGGATATGGCACTGGGTTGCCGTGTTTCCTGCTCCTCCGTCGTACTCCAGTGGAAAAATTGAGTATACCGCACAGTTCTTTGCTCCTCCTCGGGTCGTTGGCACATTTATACGAGCAGTCAAATCACAAGGCCCCGCCTTCCAGCAGTAATGAGCCGTCAAATCACAAAGGCCCTCGCCTCTCTTGAAACCGACCTAGCTAGACTACCCTGCCCTCTAGCCTTTTAAAAATGTTTACTTTTGTACAGTAGTAGGATTGATAGATTGTGCCATGGAGCAAAACTAACAAGATGAAATTAAAGAAAAGGTGGTACATATAGAGAGCGCTCGTCGACAAAGTATGCATATAGTACTATTAAAAAAGCTAGTACGTGCTTAAATGGGGTGCTAAATTCTATTAAATAAATTAGCATACCTATTAATTCTTGGGTTCTTATTATTTATGCCACCAGTTTGTGTATCACTACTTAGTTTTGCCATTAGAAGTTACAACTACTGAAAATGCCATCGATCCGTGAGATGCCTGCTCAAAAATGCAATTAGATATCTCAAAAATGTCATCCTTAAGTTAGTTGTTTTCCCAAAAATGCCGTTAGACATTGTGATTTTCACGTCAAAACCGTTGACCATGTTACATGACAAAAATAGGCCGATTTTCACAATGATAAGTGTGGCCCCACTTGTTAGGAGTAACCGAGCGAACAATTTTACAGGAAAATAAGAACGCTGTTGGGATCAAGTAGGCCCCACACTTTATTTTACTGTAGTGAGATAGAGGGAGAGCTGGCATGCTGGTCCATCAGTATTTATGTCATTATAACATGGCAAAAGAGATTTGAGTCACAATAATGGTGTCCAGCGCAACACACCCCTCAAATAAAACTAAGCATCCTGAAATTATTTGACCAAACTAAGCCCCCTGAAATTCTTTGACAACTAAACTGGTGGCTATATGATGTTGGCCATATATATTTTACGTATATAATGTGAAGAAACGAGTGGTAGTCGTAGTACTATACCAACTAAAAGATGAACTGTAAGAAATACTAGTATATGCGTCTTGAAGAGTTAAAATGCGAGAAGAAACATAACATAGTTACTGCTGGGGGCTTAGCACAACACACCCCTCAAATAAAACTAAGCACACCAGAAACTAAACTAAACAACTAATCCGGTAGACACTGCATTAGAACCACCATGAGCAACGACACTGCCATCTTACTCGGAGTCCTCGTCCACGTCCTCGACTTTTTCCTTGTCACTCTTCCTCTTGGCCGATACTTCTTTGCTTGAACCGCACACTTGTCTCTTGCTCTTCATCCAACCCTTGTAGATATTGAAACAAAGGTAGGCCTCCATTGTAGCATAGTGAATGTGGTCTATATCTAGTACATTCCACTACCATGCACGATGAAACATGTGCAGAGGTTTCTTCAGCGTACCAAACGAAGGATGAACCATGGCTCCTGCCAAGGTCAGCATTGAAGGCTTATCACGGGAGGACACCAACCCATTATTCTGGAGGTCGAAGGGTTTGCCTACAACGAGGCCTATCCTTTCTAGGACTCTTATGTCATTTGTAAAGTCTACAGTAACAAATTTGACTCGGCAGCCCTTGAGGAAATTCTTAAATTCCTCGAACGGTTGCATGGTGTGATTCTAGACCTATGGGTGAATATCCTATCATGGAGGGTTATTCTGTAAATTTTCAGCGACTTAGCATGCGACCGTTTGATCTCAGATCCAAGGGCTGCCAGCAGCCCGTATCATGGTCACGCCTACCAAGACCGTCACCTTGCTCGAGCGGTCGCGCTCTTGGAGATTTAACAGGGTGCGTTAGGCTATCTGATGTTGGCATGCCATACATAGTCATCACTTAGTGTCGGGGAGAACGACACCTATGGGATCACTGTAATCCCTTCTGCGGTTGGCGGGCGCGGGGTTGTGCAATGAGCGGGTCTAGAAGCCAGCACAAAGATCATTTACCCAGGTTTGCGCCGCGAGGATGCATAATACCCTAGTCCTGCTTTGGTGTATATTTGAGTGTTCTTGAGATTTTTAACTAGCTACGGTGCATGTGTCGTCCAAAAGATCCAAATCCTCTCCTAGTATGTCGCGGGCCTCCTTTTATAGACAAAGGGGCTGCCAAAGTGGCACATAGGAGGTGGAAAGCTATATAGTGTACAAGCTTATCGCTTGTCATTACAAGATAAAGTGCATTAAATGCACTTCTTAGGTGTCCACTTGCTTTATCGGAGGCGGTAACGAGGCCCGCCCCATCCGTCGTCGCTCCGCCTTGCTCCGGCACATGTCCAGGCCAACAAGGAATGAAGCACCACGTAGGCTGGCAGGCTGCAGAATTGGCGTGGCGGTAGGGTCTTCATGAAGATCTGCATGCCACCACGCCGGTGCTTGCTGAGTTGTCCTAGAAGCCGCACGTCGCCACGTAGGTGTTCGCCTAGTTGGTGGGCTGGCAGCTGCATGGGAATGGTGGCAGAGCTTTGGCAGATGTGGGCCTGGCTACGGCCCCGCGGATGTCTTCGGCAAGAGGCTTGCTGGGGCCCCGACAAGGGTCTTGCCATGGCGTCATGGTCGTCCATGGCAAGGATCTTGCCGGGGGTCTCATGGGTATCCTCGACAAGGATCTTGCCGAGGATCATCATATTCTGTTCTCATCTGATCTTGTATGCTTCTGGTCTTCACAAAGATCTGCATGCCACCATGGAGGTGCCTCCCGAGCCTTGGTTCCAATGTGGTTGATGGTGTTGGAACTCTTGGGCTCAAGGGTGGCGGCTCCGTTGGCGTTGGGCAAGTTGCCCCGGCAAGGTCCTTGCCGGGGCTGTGGAGGCCGCCCCGGCAAGGGCCTTGCCGGGGGAGTTCACCTCGCCCCTCGGCTCTTTGTGTCTCTGTCTTGGCGTTACTCTGGTTGCCTTGTGGCTTTGCTTCCTTCCTCTGCCCTACTAAGTGTGGCCACGGGCGTCGGGCTGCGGCTTCCCACGCACAAGTAAAGGGGTGCAAAAAGGGACCCCTACTTTTGTACACCGACAGGAGCCCCCGGGCCTGGGCATTATTGGGCCAGGCCAAGAATGGTGCGCGGGCACGCGTGCGGTGTAGTTTTTACCACAGTAACTCCCTCGCCCGTTGCGCTTCCCCATGACCCGGGTTGGATGCGTGACATGGGGGTCGTCCGTGGGGCGGTTGCTGCCCTCATGTGTCACATCGTAGTAAAGAGGTGGCTCGCGCCTTCCCCATAAAAAGAGGAAAACGCAGGGGCGCGACTCATTTACTAACTGGACTCGAGTCGTGGTTTTCAAGGCGCCCGTGCCCCACTATCACGGGGTGGAAAACGGTCGCCTCATTCATCTCCTCAATTTTGGTTTGCTCGTCATGTGTTCCCCATGCCTCAAAGATGGTAGGAGGTGGATGGGGGGGGGGGCACGGGTCTTAAATGACGAGGCGGGGAACGGGGTCGTCGCTGATTGGAGCAGCGGGTCGGTCTCGATTCCTTGCGCCTCTGGTGGTTGGATTGGTTAAGCGGGGCGGCCGAGCCCCGGCCCCTCCCCTTTATAAGAAGGGGAGGGGTATGGCACCCCTCGATCCTCCATCATTCACCTCCTTCCACCTTGGCTCTTTCCTTTCTTTTGTTATGGCGACAGGGCACGCCGGCACTTCGATGGCTGCGACGAGTGTCTCTGCTCGAGAACGTGCCCCTCCTTCCCAAGAGCTCGTGGCGGTGGAGCCGGTCGCAAGAGGAAGGGGGAGGGGGCGCGGCTGAGGTTGCCGTGGTGCTCGGGGAAGAGGAGGACAGAGCGGCGCACCAGCCTCGCCTTCGCCCGCGGCCCCTCCCCCAATAGAGGGCCACGTCAGGGACCAGCCCCGCGAGTTCGTCATTAGGTTGCTACGACGAGTGCGCTGCCGTCTTCGTCTCCCTACTCCGTTCGCTCGGGAGATGGAGCTCGACCCGCCATAGGCTCTGAGGTTGCACGCGGGTCGATGTCGACTTCCCCGCCCCTCACGTCATGTATCTTCGTCGCGGATGGAAGACCTTCGCTCGTGCCCACAGCTTGTCGGAGGGGCTCGTTCTCTACTTCAAACTAATGGAGAACGTCCTGCTCTCCGTCAAGGTCTTTGGGGACTTGGGAACTCGCCTAAAGTGTTGCTGGAGAGCTCCTCCGATGATGAAGACTCCTCCTCAAGCGGGAGTGACGAGGAGGACAGCGACAGCGACCACGAGGGCGTCAAGCGGGAGGACACTGGCTCCGACTACGACTGACCGCGTCGTGTTCTCCCCCCTGGCCACGTGCCCTACCGAGGGTCTTCCTCGTCAAGCTCTCCATCGGCGCGTTCCCCCTCGCCTCCTTTTTGCCTTCACCTGCCACACCTCGGAGGAAAGGGGCAAGAACGGAGATCATATGGCACTTATGTTTTGAAGCCTGCGGGAACTTGTTAGATACAAACCTTGTAACCCCCTTGCTCATGTTTGCATTACGTACGAACTGTACCTGTTGGGAACGTATAATGAAAAGGGGTGTTTGTCGGGTTTGTTGTGCGTGAGCGGGGCCCATGCCAAGGAATGAATCCTTGTAATTTTTAAGATAAACATTGTCGCCCGGCAACAGGCCTTGCCGTCCCCTTACTTCATTCACGACCGTAGTGGCCCCCTTGGTGGAGGCAGGGGCGAAGTAGGGTTAGGCCCTTCGTTTGCTTCCTTGTCACCGCAACTACAACCAAGTTCCGGCCGAGGGAATTGTTTTTGGGCACAGAAAAGGGGGAGCACGGTGGGCCAGGATTAAACGAGGCTTCATACATCCCAATTCCACACGGAAATGCATAACAGCGGATAAAGGACTTATCTGGATCTGCAGCCCCCGGCAACCTTGGCTTGCCGTGGTGAATCTTGAATCTACAGCCCCTGCAATGGCTTGCGAAATCGGGAATCGTCTGTCTCCCTGCCCATAAATGGCTTAGCAGAAACGCCTGTGCAGCCTGTGAACCAAAGAAAAGACTGGAAAGGATGGAAAGACACACACCCGACCTCTATGCTAGGGGTTAGTTGCCGCCGCGCACTATCAACCCTACCAAAGAGAGACTTAACCTAGCATGCATGCTAAAACTTAGGGCACCAACGCTTCATTTACTTATGATCAGGTTCTGCGCCTGGCTTTGTACAAAGGGTTACATGCCTATCGGCAAGGCTTGAACAAAAGGTGGCTTGCCGGGAGGCCAGGGCAACCACGCCTCATGCGCAAAACCAAGGAAGATGTTCGATGTTCCAGGAGTTTCTCACTAGGATAGCATCTTCGGTCTCCATGCGGACTGCGCCAGGCCTGGTGACTCGTATCACCCGATAAGGGCCTTCCCACTTTGGCGTAAACTTGTTGGAATTCTTGGCCGACTAAATGCGCCAAAGAACAAGGTCACCTTCCTCAAGGCTTCGGGCATGAACCTTGCGGCTATGGTAGCGACGCTAGGCCTGCTGGTAGCATGCAGCTCGCACAGCTGCCCGAAGATGATCTTCCTCAAGGAGCATCGCGTCATCTTGCCGCAACTGCTCTTGCTCAAGCTCGTCATAAGCGAGCACTCAAGGAGACTCGTATGTGAGTTCCGTGGGGAAAACTGCTTCTGCCTCGTATACCTAGGCAAAGGATGTCTGGCCGGTGGCTCGATTTGGCGTCCTTCTGATCGACCGAAGAACCGTCTCATCAATCCAGTGCATCCCACACTTGTGCAGCCTGTCAAAAGTCTTCGTCCTCAGGCCTCGCTGTACTTCAGCGTTTGCCCTCTCTGCGG
>JAHIAM010005621.1:0-92303 GCA_021605205.1 Aegilops longissima | reverse complement strand
GGAGGTATGGAATCTGTGCCTCCTCATCGAATCGAGGTAGTAGTCCGCGCCGGGAACTCTTGGTCTGGGCGCTGAGGCCAGATTCTTCGGCTGCTAGGACATCGGTCCATCTATCAATGAGTAGGTCTTAATCGCTTGGAGCTGCCGCTGCTATTCTTCAGCTTCTAGCAAGAGCTATTAGTCGGGCGCTGAAGCGCCCTATCGAGGGGTGCCTAAGGCACGATGAAATCCTCACTACCGAGGCTCTCCTCATCCTCGGAGATCGGACGATAACTATCGCCATCCGTGTCGGGACCCGATCCTAAGTCACACCGATCTAGCATGTAACACATCATATCACTTTGCGCCTCACGCACGGTATTCCTCGTGTCGCTTTACCATGGCCCGACCGCTTATGCTTTTGGCTCACGATATGATAGTGTCGCTAGCATCCATATGACAAAGAACCCGGCCGACATGGCTAGTCGTGAACCCAAAGCGGCGCTTAACTCTATGGGGACAGGCATACATGAATCACATCGAGCATGTCGCCATCAACGATATATTCGGGTCAGTAGCACTGGCTATCAGGACTCGTGAACCGGCCGTAGCAGTGCTAGGCAGGACTCAATAACACGCGTGACATTTCAAGGGACGTATATAGGAACGAAGTGAAACACATGCCGCCAGTCAAGTGTCCAAGCAGAGTGCTGGTTAGCAGGACTCGTGAACCGGCTGTAGCGGACTACTATCGCCGTACACGAGACTACATTTCCCCATAAGAGAGGCTACCAAGGATAAACAACTAGGTTGTCGGATCCCACACATAGCAGTACAAGTTACACGACGATAACATGCAAGTATGTGCTGTACAACATGGCATCACAACATAACGCAAACTCATATAGATAAAGGCTCAAGAGCCACATAGCAATAATACAAACAGGGTCACATGACCCATCATTCGAGCATACAAGCAACAAGCGGAAGCATTACATGTCTGAGTACGACATCTACAAAAGAAAAGGCTGAGAAGCCTGACTATTACAAGACCTCCTAGGGTACAAGATCGTAGCTGAGGTAACAAGCTACTCGTCAAGTCCAAGCGGAACTACTAGCAAGACCAAGTCTCCGCTGCAAAACATAAATAAAGCAACGTGAGTACAAAGGTACTCAGAAGACTTACATCAGATCCTATCATACATGCATTAGTGTCAAAAGGTAATGTGGGGTTTAGTTGCAGCAAGCCAGCTTTGACTCGTGGCTATCCTGTTCTACGACTACAAGAAACTCTTGAGGTGAGACAACGACACGAGTCCACTAATCACCACATCAATACACTACTATGGATTCATTCCCGCCTCCATACGAGAAGGCCATCCATAGCACTCACACTTGTTTTGAGCATTTTAGAGTATCCACTTCAAGTTGTCTATGTACCACGAAGCATCCAAGAAGTCCATAACCGAGGACACGGCTATTCAATAGATCATGATAACCCCGCAGGGTGTACTTCTTCACACACGCCTCGCCACTTACCGCCATATACACGCCATGTATCTCGCAACCTTCAAGCTGAAGCCTGGCGAGGGTGTCGCCACGACCGACTAACCACACAAGACTCTAGTCCAGTGCTTATCGCCTATTCGGTTCCATCCGCAAGGAGATCCGGCCGGTGTCGCCACGGCCCCAAACGATGTGAGCAGGGTTCCAAGCCCACCATCCGGTGCCACTTGGTACACCGTACACCTGTGTTTAGTCTGTCTAAGCCCACTCTGCCGGGTGCCACTTGGTAGAAAAATAGCACTACCTACAAACACCGTAAACTAGTTGCGCACTCGGACAGAGGTCAAGTTGATTAATAAGTCGAGAGGGTCGAGTTACCGAACCCAATGTGTGGTAGTATCGAGTCATTGGACAACATACATAGAACTCAAGGCTTAAGGACGGTTCCAAGGAGACAACCCACCATGTACTCCTACATGGCCTCTCACCGCTACCTTTACCAAATCGTGTTCACACACTTCACTCTCTAAGATCGTAACATAGAACTGCACTCCAATTCATTCCCAATGAACCAGACCTGACACAACTCTAAGCAATAGCAGGCATAGCATGGTAGGAACACAACATGGCTCAATCAACTCCTACACATGCTAGTGGGTTTTAACTATTTATCGTGGCAACGACAGTCATGCAGAGGAATGGGTTCAACTACCGCAAGACAAAGTAGCGTGAATCGCTGTTGTCCTAATGCAATAACTGAGAGCAGGAGCGAGAGAGTAGGATTGTATCGAATGAACAAGGGATTTGCTTGCCCGGTAAGTCATCAAGGAGGCACCGCTCACAGATGTGTACTGAACGCCTCCTGAGCAGGACCTATCGAGAAGGGACGCGCCGCAATCAATACACAATCATATGCAACAATATGATGCATGAATATGGCATGTAGATGTGATGCTGTTTGAGTTAATGCAACTGGTATTCAATTGAATGAAGTCCATTTGAACCAAAGGTTCAAATGCAATTCCAAAGTAAGCTCTTATAAATGCCATTTTAGAGTTTCACTTATACAGCATGTATAAGTTGGTTTGTCATGCATGAAACTAGTACAGATGGATAGATTGCATTTTTCTGATAATTTTTCATATATAAATTATTTGAATCTGAGCTACGGTTGAATTTCTATGAATTTTTGAAGTTTTGAATATATTCTGGAATTTCCTGATTTAAATTAATTCCAGAAATGAAATATTATGCCAAGATTGCGCAAGCGTGACGTCATCATTGCATCAGCGGTCAACGCTGCTGGTCCGAGTCAAACCCGACGTGGGGGACCCACACGCCGCTGACACGGTTAACAGGGGGTTATTTAAATTAATCGAGATTAGGGGCACTAGGCCCACCGTCGTTGTCAAGGTTAGCTGGTGATTAGCCTTGTTAATCACCGACGGCCGGACCCACGTGGCAGGCTCAGCGACGGGGTTTCGTCCGCCGGCGGCCTCTGGCGCGGGCGGAGTCAAGGCCACGGGCCACGGGCGGGCGCTGAGAGCACTGGGCGAGCCCGGCTCGCGCGATCCGTGGAACAGGTGGGAGGAGCGGGACGGCCGAGCTCGCCGAGCAAGGTTTGCGGCGGCGCCGGAGCTCGGGTGGAGAGGGGAAGTGGCTACGCGCAAGGGGACGAGAACGGAGAGGGGAACGGTGGCGGAGCTCACACGGCTTGCGATTTAACGGGGCGGCGAGGTCGGGAGGAACCGGAGCAGTCGTGGCGGCGTGAGGGGATCTCCGCAACCGGAGACGGAGGCGACGCCGGTGGCGGCGCCCAGGCCTCCCGCGCCACGCGGATTCGACGGGAGGTAGCAAAGGCAAAGCGGAGCTAACGGACACGGGAGAGGGCGAGGGAAGAAGGTGGCCACGGGCGAAAGCGGTGGCGCCTGGGGCGTCAAAAGTGTGGGGAGAGAGGGTGACAGAGGAGAGGAGGAGCACGGGAAGGTGCGAGAGAGGTCGGGCGACCGTGGTGGCGCCTCCCGGCAACCAGACGAGGAGGGGAGAGGCCAGCAGGTAGGGAGGGGAGGTGGCGGGCGCTGCGGAGCTGCTGTCGGGCACGCTACCATCTCTGCCGGGAGGAAGACGACAGGGAGGGAGGTAGGTCGGGCCGGGCTGGCTAGCTGGGCCAGCCAGTCACAGGAGCTGGGCCGCACAGAGCTAGGGCGCCTGTAAGCTCCCCTTTTATTTCTGTTTTCTAATTTTCTGACATTTGTTTTGGTTTATTTAAAATACCAAACCAATTTATTTAATCATGCCAATTTTTGCAGGAGCTAACTATATTATTCCAGAGCTCCTCAACAAAAGGGCACAATTTTGGACAATATTTTATATATATAATAATATATATCCAAGGCAAAAATTTACCGAATTAATTCCAAAAGCCCAAAATAAATACTTATGAGATCCTAAGAATATTGGTTAGATTGTTAACTCTGTCCAATATTTTCAGAGGGCCACAAGAGCATTTTCTTGGACCTTTTTGGAGCAATTTTTATTTAGGTCATTTCCAAAAGTTATTCTGAGGGTTTCACAAATCCCCATTTCAGAATTAAAATGGAATTTAAACATGATGCACAATGACTAGCTAGCCTTGAGCATACCAGCACTAGGGATGTGACATCCGGGTCATTGGCATGGCCTGTTTGTCAGGGTTAACTTGCCCGTTGTCTTGTTCCTCCTGTTCGGATGCTACTCCAACAGGGTCTTCATTGTTTTCGGTGTCGCCCAGAGTAATATTTTCTCCGGTGCGAGTGTTGCCATCTTGAGCGATGAGGTTTAGAACGGAGTTTAGGGCGCCGGCGCTTGGACTGTGTCTCAGAAGGTTTGTTCGCAGATGGATCTTCTTTGTCATCGTCGCTAGCTTTTTTAGGTGTGTCAACCATGTACACATCGTACGAAGAGGTGGCCGTCCAACGTCCAGTGAATGGTGGGTCTTGGCCTTGCTCCTTGTCGGCATCATCGTCCATACCGTCGATGTCTTCGGAGCCATAATCAAGCACGGCGGTTAAGTCATTGATAGTGGCTATGAAGTGGGTGGCGGGTGGGAAGCAAAATTTCCCATCGTCAGCCTCTAGCTCGAACCGAACATAGTTCGGCTGTGAGTCCTTCTCCAAGGACAAATTCTTTAAAGAGTTTGGCACGTCACCCAAAGGTGAGTGCTGGAAGATGTCTGCGGCGCTGAATTCGAAAATCGATAACCGATCCAGCTCGGTGTCCGCAGGCTTACATGGTTCGGAACTTATAGCCGGAGACGAGTCCGGAGTTCCGTTGACGCAAATATTGCAGGGTGTCAAGTCTATGTGCGGCTCCAACGCTGCAGACTCTATGGCCTCGGATGGCACGACCTACTCCGGTTCTAAGGCCGTTGCAGCAACAGGAACCATCACCTGGATGTGATCCGATGACAGATTTAGGTCATGTTCATCCGAGCGAGGGGGAGCAATCGTCGCGGTCTCAAATCTGTCGAAGATCAGGTTCTCGCGGACGCCCAATGCACGTAGTTCAAGCTTCCGACCTAACCTCGATGGCCAGGGGCGAGCTATCGATCTGCTCCATATGGCTGCCGAAGTTGGCTCCTTGGTACGGGCCACCGAACACGAAGATCTGTCCGAGGGGGAAGGTTTCTCCTTGGATGGCGTCACTATCGACGAGAAGAGGCCATCGAACCTTTCGTTGACGGCACAGCAGAACTCTCAATGAAAGCACCAATGTCGGTGTCAAAACCGGCGGATCTCGGGTAGGGGGTCCCGAACTGTGCGTCTAGGATCGATGGTTACAGGAGACAGGGGACACGATGTTTACCAAGGTTCGGGCCCTCTCTATGGAGGTAATACCCTACTTCCTGCTTGATTGATCTTGATGAATATGAGTGTTACAAGAGTTGATCTACCACGAGATCGTAATGGCTAAACCCTAGAAGTCTAGCCTGTATGACTATGGTAATGAGTATATCCTTTCTGGACTACATCCTCCGGTTTATATAGACACCGGGGGGAATCTAGGGTTACATAGAGTCGGTTACATAAGAAGGAATCTTCATAGCCGGTCGCCAAGCTTGCCTTCCACGCCAAGGAGAGTCCAATCCAGACACGGCATGCCTTTCGCCTTCATGTCTTCATTAGCCACCACCGCCCATAGATTACAGTCGGACGCCTCGAGGACCCCTTTATTCCAGGACTCCTCAGCCGCCATCCAACAATACCGCCAATCAAAGTATGACATGCTGGTAAGCAGATACTATTATCGCCCACAACTCATTTGTGTTCTACTCATGCATATAACATCTACGCACAAACCTCGCCTCAGATGCCACCGCTAGGGAATGGAGTAATTTAAAAAAATCCCACGCAGACGTTAAGATCATGGTGATGCATAGCAACGAGAGGGAAAAGTTGTCCATGTACCTCATAGACCAAAGGGGTTGCTATGACAACACAGCTTGATGTAGTCAGACGTGTCGGGAAGCTGATCGTCCCGCGATCACCTATGGGACCTGGTCCCTTGTGGTTCGGAGGGGAGCGGAGGATGCACAAAGAGCGGATCAAGCAATGCACACGAAAGCAGATTTACCCAGCTTCGAGCTCTCCGAGAGATAATACTCCTACCGCTGCTTTGTGGATTATATTATGTTCTTGCTAGGGAGCAATGGGAGCTCCCAAACCTAGCCTGAGTGTGGTCTCGTATGAGTCGAATGAACTAAGCCGGAGCTGAACCGAACCCTTTCTACGTTGCACTTGGGCCTCCTTTTATAGGCGCAAGGGGTCACCACAGGTGGCAACATGTATGAGGGTACAAATGTAAAAACAGTGGTTGGTATACCAACTTGTACAGTGTACAGTGATCTATACCTAACTCTGACGGCAAGGGACAAGAGTCAACAATGCCCGCCTCCGCCTCGAACAAAGGTAACAGGACTGCTGCACCTCCGCTTGCCACGCTGGTAGCTTGTCGCCGCTTATCGCTGCTCCCCATCGGCTGCACAGCCCATCGACACGCTGCTCGGAAAACCCCGCATGCGCTATATCGCTACGGATGAGCCGAGCGAGATGAAGAGAGGTTGCTCGCCGCGCAAGCGCCTTGTCCGCGCAGAACCCTTTGTCGCTTAGAGCTCGGCACTCACTGAACCTTCCCTGCAAGTTCCTCTTGCCGGGCCTTGTTTCTTCGCGCTTGAGTGGTCTTCCGGCAAGCTCCTCTTGCCGGGCCTTGATTACTTTGTTCTTGAATGGCCCCAAAGGAGCCAGGGAGATCTTGACGGTCACCAGGCCAGCCTCGCCATGGTGCTGTAATCGCTCAGTAGACGAAGTTCGGGGTACTAGGGTACCCTTACTCTAGTACACCGACAGAGCCCCTGTGCTTGGGCCACACACGGCGCCAAGCTCATGGGCCAGCCCAAAACAGTGCACGGGCACGCCGCAGTCCGATTACGCCATTACCGCCTCGACCCACCACGCCTCCCACGAACGGCACGCACCGGACGTGGCGCCGTGGGGAGATCGTGGGGCTTTTAATGGAAAATCGAACGCCCGCCTCTTCCTCCTTATAAGCAGGGGTACAGGGCAGAGCGCCCACTTGCCATTGCTGTCACATCGAAACCCCGCCATTTCCCCTTTCTTCTCGAGCTCAAAGGGAGCGACGCCCGCCTCCATTGCCACCGGTGCCACCAACGCCCGACCTCCTCCACCACCTCTCCCCATGGCTCAAGGCCGACAAGGAAAAGGCGTGAATCGGCCGAGGCGCAGTGGCTCGCGGCGCCATGGAAGGAGCGGCCCTTCGATCCCTCGCTGACAGAAGGAGCTGCGGAGCTGTACTATCTTTTTCGGTCGACGGAGACCCGGCGCACTCCAGCACGAGAGTCATCTCCGCCCACATCCGAGAAAGTTTCCATCGGGTACCCTTTCTTCGCTTTTTCCATCAAGGGCTCATTCCGCCTTTTCTGAATTCTTTATGATGTCATGAACACATATGGCCTCCGCCTTCTTGATTTCACCACCAACGCCGCCCTCACCTTGGCTGCTGCACACCTCTGCGAGAACTTTGTCGGGTCCACCTAAATGTAGCACTCTTCCGCCATTACTTCATGCCCCAGAGAGAGGAGAGCCGCTTGTCGGAGGGATTGCATGGGTCTCTAGGATCGGCAAGAAGGAAGCATATCTTGACGGAGAGCTGCGAGAAAGTGGGAGGAGGAGAGCTGACTGGTGTTGGATCTTAGAGGAGGAGCCACAGCCTTTCACCGCCTGCGCCAAACTCCCATAGTGCGCGGGTAATGATTGGAGCAACTTGGCGCGGAGGACGGCAAGTTGAAGATTGCCGGACTAGATTTTATGCCTCCAAGCAAGGTGGCTTACCGAGGAGCTGTTGGCGCGACTTCTTCGCCGCCGATTGCGCCTTTTGCAGGAGAGGAGGAGGCCTGCTTGGGAATTCCAAAATGCGGCGGACATCATGAGGCTGCGCCCGGTCTCGAACTGAATTTTACTCTTGGAGCTGGACGGCATGCTGCGGAGCTGTTCAAGCTCGATGCGATCACCCCGAGTGGTGCATGTTGCCGAGGGGAGTCGTGCCTTTGTGCAACAACTCGTCCGCTTGATAGCATCCGCGCGATGATGCCGCTGTGCGATTCCCATGGAATTGTTCCAACTTGGCAGGAGCCCGCCGAAGACGTCGTGCAGCAGTTCTTCGACAACTTGGCGGAAGTGCCGATCCGCGCCGACGAGCAGAAACGGCTCACCCGCGACACCATCGATCGAGATGGCGCGACGCCATTAAGGTTGGAGGAGGCGGCAGGTTGCCGCCACCGGGCGGTTTGGGTTTACCGCCGAGGAGGCGGAAACAGCTGAAGCGGCAAGTCTGGCCGACGAGAAGAGCTCACCGGTGAGGAGGAGCAGGCCGAGCCCGACGCCAATCCGAAGAGCGGCCGGGCGCTCTCCGCCCGCCGCAAGAAGTTTGCCGCAAGGAGCCCGCGCCCCGCTTAAGGAGACGCCCAGAAGACCGGAGAAGTGGCGGGCGGCAGACGGCCTAACAGCCGCCTCACGCTCGACGCGCTTCTCACGGCAAGCACGGTTGCCGCGGGAGCGCCCCATGCCGCCATGGCGACGGGAGCGGGGTCTTCTGGAGTCACGGCCCCTACATCCGCCAAGCGTCCGAGGGAATCTTCTCCCCCTACCTGGCGCGCCAAAGATGTCGGGGAAGCTGATCGTGTCCCGCGATCACCTATGGGACCTGGTCCCTTGTGGTTCGGAGGGAGAGCGGAGGATGCACAAAGAGCGGATCGAAGCAATGCACACGAGCAGATTTACCCAGCTTCGGAGCTCTCCGAAGAGATAATACTCCTACTGCTGCTTTGTGGATCATATTATGTTCTTGCTAGGGAGCAATGGGAGCTCCCAAACCTAGCCTGAGTGTGGTCTCATATGACTCGAATGAACTAAGCCGGAGCTGAACCGAACCCTTTCTACGTTGCACTTGGGCCTCCTTTTATAGGCGCAAGGGGTCACCACAGGTGGCAACATGTATGAGGGTACAAATGTAAAAACAGTGGTTGGTATACCAACTTGTACAAAGGTACAGGATCTATACCTAACTCGACGGCAAGGGACAAGAGTCATCAATGCCCGCCTCGATCGCTCAAACAAGGTAACAGGACCGCTGCCGCCGCCGCTTGCCACGCTGGTAGCTTGTCGCCGCTTATCGCTGCTCCCGCTGGCTGCACAGCCCATCGACACGCATTCCGGGAAAACCCGCGACATCGCTACGGATGAGCTGGAGCGAGATGAAGAGAGGTTGTTCGCCGGGTAAGCGCCTTGCCGCTGCAGAACCCTTTGGCTGCTTAGAGCTCGGCGCCACTGTTTCCTTCCGGCAAGTTCCTCTTGCCGGGCCTTGTTTCTTCGCGCTTGAGTGGTCTTCCGGCAAGCTCCTCTTGTCGGGCCTTGATTACTTTGTTCTTGAATGGCCCCAAAGGAGACGCTGGAGATCTTGATGGTCACCAGGCCAGCCTCGCCGCTGGGTGTCTGAACTGCCTGCAGACGAAGTTCGGGGTACTAGGGTACCCCTACTCTAGTACACCGACAGTACGTCTTCATGATCCGACCGATCCAAGTACCGAACACACGGCACCTCCGAGTTCTGCACACATTCAGCCCGGTGACGTCCCACGAACTCACGATCCAGCAGAGCTTCATGGGAGAGTTCCGTCAGCATGACGGTGTGATGACGGTGATGATGATGCTACTGACGCAGGGCTTCGCCTAAGCATCGCTATGATATTACCGAGGTGGATTACGGTGGAGGGGGGCACCGCACATGGCTAAAAGATCAACTGATCAACTTGTGTCTCTATGGGGTGCCCCCCTCCTCCGTATATAAAGGAGTGGAGGAGGGGGTAGGGTCGGCCCTCTATAGCGCGCCCTGGAGGATTCCTACTCCCACCGGGAGTAGGATTCCCCCCCCCCCCCTCCCTAGTTGGACTAGGAGAGAAGGAAGGGGGAGAGAGGGAGGAAGGAAAGGGGGGGCGCCGCCCCCTCCTAGTCCAATTCGGACCAGAGGGGGAGGGGGCACGTGGCCTGCCCTGGCCCGCTCTCTCTCTCTCTCCACTATGGCCCAATAAGGCCCATACACTTACCGGGGGGTTCCGGTAACCTCCTGGTACTCCGGTAAAATCCCGATTTTACCCGGAACTATTCCGATGTCCAAATATAGGCTTCCAATATATCAATCTTTATGTCTCGACCATTTTGAGACTCCTCGTCATGTCCCTGATCATATCCGGGACTCCGAACTACCTTCGGTGCATCAAAACACATAAACTCATAATACCGATCATCATCAAACATTAAGCGTGCGGACCCTACGGGTTCGAGAACTATGTAGACATGACCGAGACACGTTTCCGGTTAATAACCAATAGCGGAACCTGGATGCTCATATTGGCTCCCACATATTCTACGAAGATCTTTATCGGTCAAACCGCATAACAACATACATTGTTCCCTTTGTCATCGGTATCTTACTTGCTCGAGATTCTATCGTCGGTATGTCAATACCTAGTTCAATCTCGTTACCGGCAAGTCTCTACTCTTTCCGTAATACATCATCCCGCAACTAACTCATTAGTTGCATTGCTTGCAAGGCTTATAGTGATGTGTATTATCGAGAGGGCCCAGAGATACCTCTCCGACAATCGGAGTGACAAATCCTAATCTCGATCTATGCCAACTCAACAAGTACCATTGGAGACACCTGTAGAGCACCTTTATAATCACCCAGTTACGTTGTGACATTTGGTAGCACACAAAGTGTTCCTCCGGTATTTGGGAGTTGCATAATCTCATAGCCATAGGAATATGTATAAGTCATCAAGAAAGCAATAGCAATATACTAAATGGTCGAATGCTAAGCTAACGGGATGGGTCAAGTCAATCACATCATCCTCTAATGATGTGATCCCGTTAATCAAATGACAACTCATGTCTATGGCTAGGAAACTTAACCATCTTTGATTCAACGAGCTAGTCAAGTAGAGGCATACTAGTGACACTCTGTTTGTCTATGTATTCACACATGTACTAAGTTTCCAGTTAATACAATTCTAGCATGAATAATAAACATTTATCATGATATAAGGAAATATAAATAACAACTTTATTATTGCTTCTAGGGCATATTTCCTTCGATTAGGACCTGGAATGACGACTATGGATGCCCATTTTGCAACCACAAGATTCATGACACGTATCTAAGTGTTCTGGTAAATGCAAGAGGACGGGCCGTTGGCTCCTTCAAGCAGAAGTATTCTCGCAGGGTGGCGCACGGCGCGTACACCGAGTACCTGGAGAAGCTACAGGATCAGGCCGGCCGCATGTGAGATGAGATGTGGGATGGATCGAACTATGTATGCTTGAGTATGCTTAATGACGGTTGAACTATGTACTTATGGTCGAACTATGCTTATGTACGTGTACGCTTATTATCTATGTCTGAGTATGTTAAATATTTCGCCAAATTTTGGTAAAAATTACAACGGGGGACCAATAAACCAGGACGGAGGTAGTACATCAATCACACACAGTTCCCAAAATTGGAACCGTGTGCAATGACTTTAATTTTGCCTGCTACGTTAATCACACGCGGTTCACTCTAGCAAACCGTCGCCCCCAAAATTCTTTGTGGGACAGAAAACCCTCACTACCCAATTCAAAAAAGAAAAAAAGAAAACCCTCACCATCCACATGTCACAAAAACCCTCACCCCGCCAGCCACCCCATCGGCCCCTCTGGTACGTTCCCCATTCACACCTGCACAAGATCCTCCGCGTCTATGCCATGGCACCGCCTATCATGGCGGTAAACACTTAGCTCGACGCATGTCGCCGCCGCCAGGCTGCCGACAAAGCCCACCGCATTTTGCCACTTCCGCTTGCCGCCCCCTATCGCCATCGACTTTCTCGACGCTGCTCGCGGTCGACCCAGCTCCGCTCGGTTGGGGAATCTGCCGTACTGAGGGTTCTTTCTCATGGATGACAAGGTAACTAATTTAACGAGATATTATCTCATCTCTTATCTCAGTTCATCTGCCTCCTTTAATCACCCGGCGGAAACCGCTGTGAATTCGTTTTTATTTTAGTTGATTTGAGGGTTTTCTCTCATTCATAGAACGTACAGTGCACCGACACTTCAGGACTTGGTGGCCGCCGCCAGAGATTCCATCTCATCGTACCAGATAGCTTGAGGACGCGTGCGGTATGTTCAATGTCACCCTAAATCGGTTGGGATGGCCTACTTTCCAGAACATATTCTAAATATTACTACATTTGGATAAAAGGTGCCACATGCACCATATACGTAAAAGGGGATTTTTTTCCCTCTTCTTTCTATATTAGGCAAATTAATGATGTATTGTTCTTTCGATTACTCTCATATTTCGATGACATCATGTTTACCCTATCTGTTTAATTATAGACTTTTGTCCTTCGATTTCAACTGATGTACAGTTCTTTCAATTTGGGCCCATATTTGCATGTTACCATATTTTCTTTAACAATCCTACCATTTTCTGCAGGACATTCCTTGCTATGCAACAGATTGTAGTGCATAAATTTTCCCTTTACATACATCAAGGCTCCACGAATGTCATACTGCACAGAAACCATGGATTTACAATCGTTGCTACTGTAAGACTTGATGAACGTGGTGATTCCTAATTTGGCACTGGCTTTTGGAATGAAATTGCAAAGTTTTATGTACTAAAAGCTGGCAATAAAATTGCACTGCACATAGAAGGGCCTGGTCATGAGATATATGCACTACTAGGGAAAACCTTATACATAGAATGTTACCAGTAGCGCTGTACAAAATCAAACGCTACTGCTACTTAGTAGCAGCGTAGAAATAAACCGCTACCATGCTATGACTTTAGCATGAGCGCTTACTAGCTTAAAAGCGTTGCTGCTATGCTTGAACTGGGCGCACATGGTTAGCCCAACCTAGCAGATAGTGCGATATCTTGACCAAATACTCTCGCTACTCTCCTTAGTTGTAGCGTGCTTACGTGTAACGCGCTACTGCTAACGGAAATAAAATAAAGTGAAAAACAACTAGAAAAGTAAATGAAAATGAAAGAAATAGAAAAAGGAGAAAGGGAAAAAATAAAATGTAAAGAAAAATAAAAGAAAAAAGGGAAAAAGGAGAAAGGAATAGCAGTAGCGGGTTTCAGGAAACGCGATGTAGCTAACTTAGCTATAGCGCATTTTCGGAAATGCGCTACCATTACGTTTCACTTAAACAGCGTCCCCCCCGCCCCCCGGCCACCACACTTCTTCCCCCAAATCCCTCGCCCTCGCCGCCTTCTCCCCCAATTCGTCGTCGCCCCACTTCGCCTCCGACTCCTGCCGGCGTGGACGCCCGCAACCTCACCATCTCCCCCCGAGGCCGCCGTCATCCTCACCGCCGCCGCCCGAGGCCACCCTCAGCCTCACCGCCGCCGCCCGAGGCCGCCCTCGATGTCACCGTCGGCGCCCTCCACCTCATCGTTGCCCAAGCCCGCCCAGGACCGCCGTTTCCCGTGCCCGAGCCCGCCCTCTCCGCCCTTGCCTCCGTCACCGAGCACCTCCCCGCCACCGTCTCTCCCCTCTCTATAAGTCCCCCACCCCTCCCCCCACTCCTCTCTCTGTATTTTAGAGAAAAAATTAGTAGAACAAAAGTTTGTTTATAGCAAAAAAATTAGTTTAGAGCAAAGGATGTTAAGTAGTAGATGTTAGAGCAAAAATTAGTTTAGAGCAAAAAATTTGGTTTACAACAAAAGTTAATTAGGGCAGTAGGGTTTAATTAGGGTAGATGCTGCGTGTATAGTATATATATAGTGATACTAGTAGATGTTAATTAGGTTAGGGCAATAGTGGTACTAGTAGATGTTAATTAGATGTTTTTCAGTTAGGGCACTAGAGTTTTGCTAGGTTAATTAGGTTAGTAGTGCTGCTAGTAGTAGTGGTACAGTAGGTTAATTAGGCGATGTTAAATGAATAACCTAAATGAATGAAATTAGTAGTTAACTAATTTTTTTTCCTTTCATCATTATAGAGCACTAAAGTTAACTAAATTTTGTTCTATTAGTAGTTAAATGAATTTTCTTCTACACTTTGTTTTTGAATTAGCATGTGAAATTTGGACATGTGGTTGCTCGTGTATATTCGGACATGTGTTGCGGTGTCGAAGAGGGATATTTGAACACTGTTTCCAGGGAATGATGTTGAGTGGCCTATGTTTTGTCGGAATGTTGATTCATTTCTGTTACGGCAAATTTCAGGTTCTCGATTTGTCCACTTTTTAGCAAAGGTCATGCCGAAATTTTCCGTGAATTTCGGCATGACTTGTGCTACAAACTAGGACATATCGAGTGCCCGGATTTGCCGCACCGTGAAGGAGTCAACATTCCTGCAAAACAATAGGCCTTTTTATGTCATTATTCATTTTATTAGGTCTAGAATTAATTGACTAGATTTAATCATAGGAAACATGGCTAGCAACGATGAAGGACAGGGTTCGGTGATTGCGACGACGCGTCTACCGGCGGCGTAGAAATTTTTAGCCTTACCGACGATCAACCGATGTTGGTGCTGGGCCCACCGGTGGCATCGGGATCTGAGACCGACACGCAGACCGGTGTTGAGATCGAGACCGGCGCGAGACTCGAGACCGCATCGAGACCGGCGTTGAGATCGAGACCGTGTTGCCTCGGGAGCGGAGCCGGTGCTGTAGAGAACCGAAAGCAAAGAGGCAACGGCTTCCTAACAAACTCAGGACTACTAGACTGGTGGTCACGGAGGTGGACGACGGCATTTTGACCCAAAGGCGCCCAGGAAGCGCGTCAATGCTACGGCAATCAAATAGGCTGCATCGTGACGGACAACCGCCACCATCAACGGCGAGAAACTACAGAAGATAGAAAATATGAGGAGCTCCTCCTAAAGAAGTTTCACCAGATATTCTTGTTCCCGGCCGGACCGACTCCACACTCGCTGCAAGACTGCCTCCGCGACCGGACGTACTCGGCGGTGCCGTCTTTGGCTGAGCTCGACGCCTCTCACGGTATCTGCCACACCAGCCCCTTCAACATAAATGTATAATCTCCGTTTTCTTGCCTTCGGATGTCTCACGTCGCAGACTTTTCTTTGCAGGCCGACGAAACCCGCGGCACCATATTGTACACCATCGGCGACATCGAAGGTGGACTCGGGAAGGTGACGATAATGGAGCCGAAGGAACCATTGTTCCACACCGCCGATCCCCGAACGCCTTCAAGGTTTCCGTGGCGGTGTCGAACCGGGCCACGAGAATTTGCCTCCTCCAATACTACCGGTGGATGACGAGGAGACACCGCGGGCGGCTTGGTGATTGTTGCAATGGGTGGCTCTGTTGTGGCTAAAGAGTCTGCTTGTCTCGAGGCGGTCGGGAGCACACCCACGAGAACGCAGCCTCAGCAAGGTATGAACATCAACACCCACCTACCCAATTAGCATCGGGTGTCGGGTTGGGTGATAGCGACGGGTAAGGAGGAGGCTCCATTAGTCGCCGATGACGCTGCCATGGATGAGGATGAGGACGACGGTGGCGCTGAACAAGATGTCTATACTCGGCGCCTCCTCGTGGTTTGAGCGCCATGAGTCGGTGCCTGAATTGCCGCCTCAACATATTATGGATGACCTTCCGTAGTAAAGAAGTCTAGGAAGAGAGCGAGGAAAGGCAAAAAGCTGATTCTATGATCCAGCCGCCTTAGCAGCCTCGGCCAGACGTATAGATATCCCCGATGCGGATAAATGGCATATCCTCGTCAACCAATCCTACCTGCAAGAGCGCTTAGGGCCAGATTCGGCGATCTAAGGAGACTTCATGACGATGTGCTACGAGTAGAGAAAGGCCTCATCGCCGACAGATCCAGATACCCACTTCACGTGGTTAACGTTCGCGGCAAATGTCGTACGTCGACAGCTTCCCCGCGGATAAGTTATTCCTCCGATTCGATTACATATTCGACATGTTTCACGTGAAGAAGCTGGATTTTACGTTTGTCCGCCTTTATGCCTTGCACATGAACTACATCATCGGGTTTGAGCAGATATCTTATATCTGTGTCGCTGACCCGTACTACATGCACGATGGCTTCTTGGGAGTCTGCACAGAGCACTGTGTATACGCGAGGAAATACATCGTCAATTTCATGCTCGCCAATAAGGACAAGGAGGCGATTATCGTGCCTTATCATCCCGGGTAAGTCATCCGCGCTTCTATCCTTCCTTCGATTTCAATCATTCATTTGCACGGTGGAGGCTAAGTAATTTGAGGTATACTTATTTTGCGCAGCGGCGGGCGCGCCGTCCTCATCATCCTATACCCCCGATTCTCCGACGCTCTTTACTTGGACTCGTCGAAGAACATTCACAAAAAGGATTACACCCACATCAAGGATGTTCTCGACAGTGCTATGTTTTACTACCAAGCAAGGGGTGGAGAGGTTAGGGACAACAAGAGAAGGGCGGCAGGGTCGCCTTCGCCATAAGATCGACTATCGCTGCATCCAAAGAATCGAACGATTCTCTTAATGATGGATTCTATGTCCTACACCACATGCTGGAGTACAGACGGGATCACCAGAACCTTCGCATGTCACCTACATCCGGTGATGCCCATATTCTGCAATGGGCAAAGAACGTAGGAGATATCGAGGATCATCGAGTTCGGGCCGAGTTCTATCACATCCAGCGCGAACTTGCCCAAATCATCATGAAGGAGGTCAACGGAAAAACAGGGATGTTCTACGAAGAAGGACAAATGTCGCGGGAAGACGTCCGAACATGGGTAGCCGCCAGCGCCTCGACCAAGCCTTTCACTAGGCTCGGGACTATCTCCCGACATGGATGGATGGAACGACATGTTGGAGTGATTGTCGATATATGACAATGTGTCCGTTTAGTCCATACTTTCTGTATGACAAAACTTTGAGTTATGCACGGTGAAACTTTATTTGTGATGTAATGAAACCGTCCTCCTCCTCGACTAGCGAAAATCACTCTAGTTAGGGCATTTTGGGGTACGATGAACTTTGTTATTTATGCTTATGATATGTTGTTTCTATTTTTGCCAAGTCTGTCTCTTTCTGTTGCTCAACTATATATGTTGCATATCATCGACTCATGTGACGATACAGGTGCATAGATCATCGATGGTGAATAAGTGCTACGCCAGGAGTATATATACGACAAGTGGCCGGAGTGTCAGGCCCAGGTGTACCGGTTTCCGGTTTCCGAGCAACAGGCAGTAGTTAGTTTAGGTTCAAGCTAATGCGAGAGAGGGATGCGAACTCATGTACTCAAAGTGATAGCTCTTCTCGCATATATCATTGTTTAGATGGATGACGATGTATTTGCAAGTAATCGAGACTTGTATCACTATTTTCGAGATGATGACGAGAGTCCACTTTGTGTTGGATGATGATTATGATGAGACTATTTGTATGTATATTCTATGATTACATTTGTGGTCTCGTAGGCATTTGTATGTGTATCATGATGACATTTGTATGTGCTAAAGATTCTTCTATAAAGCCTGTTCAAATACAAAACAAATATGCCGAAAAAACAAAAAACTACTAAAATTAGCAATAGCGAGTGTACAAAAGTTAGCAGCAGCCACCGATAGCAAAGAGCGTCCGAGCAAAGCGCTAGAGCTACTAGCAGAGCGAAGCTTCCACCAAGCTGCTGTTGTTGCTACACTTGTCTAGCAAGAGCGCTGGTGAGCATGCGCCATCGCTATGTGTTAGTCAGTAGCGCCTTACTAGTAGCGCCACTCCCCGCCATCGATACACCTAAAACCCGCGCTGCTGCTAGCCTTTTCCCTAGTAGTGATGATAACTTCCCTGACAAAATCATCCATCCAGACTTTGTTCGAAGTAAGTTTTCTTTTCAACTATCTGCATATGTTGACTTACCCAGCAATGTCAAATGAATTGTGTAGTATTTAAGCAACCAATTGTTATTCCCTTTTCTTACAATATTCCTACCTAATAACTTCTAGTTATTAATACACTTTTCTATTGCCCTGTTTTAACTAAATATTCCATGTACTCCCATTTATATCAGAAAGTGCCGCTGACAAGGAGACTCTGGAGGTGGAGAACGGGCTGCCAACAAGCGGAGGCGGGCTAACTAGAACCTAGCGTTTACTCCAAAGCAGCCCAGCACTTAATCAGCAGCCTCCCCGATGATATGTTGAGAGTCATCATCTCCCTCCTCCCAATAAAATATGGGGCGCGGACAACCCTCCTTTCCCAGCGGTGGCGCCCCCTATGGAACTCCAGCCCTCTAGACCTCATCGACACCCACGAGCTCTGCCATGGCTATCGCAAAAGCTTTGATGCATTCTCCAAGATCCTCGGCAGTCACCTTGGCCCAACCAAAGGCCTTAGAATGGGCAAGTTCCGTTCCAATCGCAAGGACCGAGCCAAGCTCGACGACTGGTTCCGATCCCCCGCCCTAGATCAGCTCGAGGAGCTCAATTTTGATGATGGGCATATGCGGTCGCTGCCAACGTCCGCACTCCGCCTCGCGCCCATGCTGCACATCGCCAAGTTCAGGAACTACCATTTCACGCCCCTTAATGACGCGTCCGCTCTTATTCTACCACGACTGAAGCGCCTCAAGCTTGTTGTTGTCTTCCTCTCAAAGGGTGACATGGAGCGCCTACTCCATGGCTATACTGCACTAGAGTACCTTCGTCTTTAGGCGATCAATGGGTTGAGTACCTTCCACATCACCTCCATAACTCTCCGGACTATTTATGTGTGTTGCTGGTGAGGCAGGAGACATCACAAAAGGTGGACCATGGTATGGTCATTGAGGACACACCTTCACTTGAGAGATTATTGTTGTCACAGCCCCAGATCAGCCCTAGAGCTTGTTTGTAGCTAGTAGCATTGCATCCATGCATCATGTTTAATTTCCATGAAATTTGAAATGGGGATGATCAAGCCCTAGCACTAAAGCAATTCACATAGGTTCAAATTCAAAAATATTTTCAAAAACCCAAATTGGGTTGCAAAAATATTCATGATTAATGGAAAAAGGTGAAAACCATATCCAGAGGTGATGGATATTTTTCCAAGACATTTTGGATTTTTGGGTAAACCATATTGTATTTGAATTGGGGCATTTAAATACTATTAATATTTTTAAATGCTCCAACAATTCTGAAAATGGTTAAGGGCCTCTGTAATAATTTAGTTAATGCCCACAATTATTTTCAGGATTTATTTAAATGGGCTAGTATTTTACTAGACTAAAACAAACAGAAAATAGAAAACAGAAATAATAAAAGAGAGGAGAGAACTGCACTGCCATTACTGCAAGAGCCCACCTAGTGGCCCAGCCTTCTCTTCCCCCCCCTCCTCCTCGCCGCCAGCTTGGCCCAGCCCAGCCCACCTACTCCCACCGCTCATCGCCTTCCTCTGCTGGAAGGCGAGGCGAGGCGTGGCGAAGCGCCAGCGATGCCGACGCCACCTCCCGCTGGGTTGCTCTGCGTCCCGCTGCCCGGACGCCTCCATGGGTCGCCACGTGCCTCCCCGACCCCTGGACCCCCCCGCTCTCTCCTCTCCCTGTTCTCTCCTCTCTCCCTCTCTCGCCGACCGAAGGCCATTGTCATGCCCTCGCTGCCCTCGCGGCCACCGCCACCCTCTCCTCCCGACATGCCCCGAGCTCCGCCTCTTCCCGCTGAACCTCTCCACCAAGGAAGCAAGCCCGGATGGCCTCCATCGCCTCACCGCCGCTTTTCCACCACCGCCGCCGAGGATCTTCACCACACTTCGCCACTGCTGCCGCTTCCCGGCTCTCGACCGTCCCCACGCGACCCATGTGAGCTCGCCGTCGCTTCCTCACCTCTCTCTCTCTCGCTACCAGAGCCACCGCCCGCTTAGCACCCGATCCGCCATCGCCATGGCCGGGCGAGCCTCAAGGCCTCCGAAGCTTTTTGCTCGCCCCCCCGTAGCACCGCATGTTCCTCGGGTCTCGAAGCCGTGAGGCCTCGGTTGGCCTCCCGTGCACCGCAGCGACGCTTGCTTCGTGTCGTGGCTTCAGCAGCCGCTCTCAACGCCGCCGCCAACTCCGGCGACCCCCCGCCCCGTGACCTTTGTTGATGCGCAGGAGGAAGGGCTCTCGGTGCCCTCCGCCGCGCTTTTAGCCACCGGAGGAGCAACCTCACGGCGCTCGCCCGCGCTCGACGTCGCCCGGCGCTGGCCGCCGGTGGCGATGACCTTTTGACTGGGGTTTGACCACCCCGGTCGTCGACATGTGGGCCCCGCCCGACTAGTTTAGTTAGGACTAACTAACCCCGCTAACACTAACAAAGGGGCCTGTGGCCTGCTAATTTGATTAGTTAAAATTAATTAATCCCATTATATAACTGCTGTCACCGACGTGCGGGTCCCACGCCAGGTTTGACCTGACCCGGCGCTTTGACCTGCTGACGTCACGCCTCATCATGTCGACACAATAACCCATTTTCTCGATTTAATTTAATTCAGGAAATTCCAGAAAATACTCTAAACTTCTAAAAATCATATAAATTCAACCGTAACTCGGATGGAAATAATTTATATATGAAAAATGATCAGAAAAATATGAAGAATCAGTTTATGCCATGATCATGCATGTTTGAACAAGTTAACCTCACTGAATAGGAGGAATCATGATTAGGGTAATTTATGAAATAGCATTTGGAGTTGGAGTTCAACCTTGTTTGAATTCCACTTCAACTAACTTGGATTATTATTGCATTAGGTGAATCCAGTACCTTAATATGACATGTCATTCATGTGAATGTGCATTGCATTGATTGTGTTCTCTCTTGTTTGCCGGTAATTGTCCCCTCTTGGTAGACGACGTTCCGACGATTGTTCAATGACACCGATGAAGAGCTATATTATCTTCAGAAGTGCCAGGCAAGCAAAACCCCCTTGTTCATTCCGATACAATCCCACTCTCTCGCTCCTGCTCTATCTTACTGCATTAGGACAACAACGACTCATGTGTTACTTGCTGCGGTAGCTGAACCCCTTGATCCTTTGCATGACCTGTCATTCCACAGTAATTAAATGAAACCCACTAGCATGAGTAGGAGTTGTTTGAGCCATGTTGTGCCTACTCATTTATGCTTATTGTCATGCCTGCTACTGCTTAGAGTTGAGTCGGGTCTGATTCATCGGGAATGAATTGGAGTTGTTATGAACATGTCCTACTGTGTGTGAGCTAAGTGTGTGAACACGATTTGGTAAAGGTAGCGGTGAGAGGCCATGTAGGAGTACATGGTGGGTTGTCTCATTGCAGCCGTCCTCAGGAACTGAGTTCTGTGTTTGTGATCCATGAAACAGTTACTACCACGCATTGGGCCCGAAACCAATGGACCTCTCGGCTTCTTGACCACCCTTGTCCTCATCCGGAGTTGCAAGTAGTTTCGTGTTTGTAGCATGTCAGGGGCCGCACGCAACGCTGACCTTAGGGGTGGGTTGTGTTGCGGTAGGCACCGTGGCCCGTGTACCGAAAGTGCCCGCTTGGTATCTCGGGAACCCTGCACACATCGCTCGGGCTGTATGGGAAACCTCGCCGGACTCCTGCGGATGGAACCCGAATAGGCGATAAACCTGGACTTGGGACTTGAGTGTTTAGGTAGGCCGTGGCCGACACCCACGCTGGGCTTCCGCTGAAGGTTGCCGAGTACATGTCGGTAAACGGCGTAAGTGGTGAGAGCGTGTGAAGAAGTACACCCCGCAGGTTTAATATGATCTATTCAATAGCCGTGTCCACGGAGAAGGACTTCGGGTTGCCTATATCAGTTCATAGACAAGTGAAAGTGGATACTCTAAAATGCGCAAGATAAGCGTGAGTGCTATGGATGGCGTTCTCGTAGGGAGACGGAGCGGTCCATAGTGGTGTATTGATATGGTGAATATGTGGACTCGTAGCGCCACCTCAAAAGAGTTACTTGCAATGTAGTTCAGATAGCCACCGAGTCAAAGCTGGCTTGCTGCACCAAACTCCACCACCCCTTTTGATAATGATGCATATGTAGTTAGTTCTGATGTAAGTCTTGCTGAGTACAATTGTACTCACGCTTGCTTATTTTATGTTTTGCGAGAGACGCTGGCCTCGCTAGTAGTTCCGCTTGGGCTTCGACGCTTAGCTTGTTACCTCAGCTACGATCTTGTGCCCTCGGCAGATCTCGGTAGATAGTCGCTTCCCAGCCTTTTCCATTTATAGTTGTCTCACTCTGCACATGTTTAGCTTCCGCTTGTGCTTTGACTTGTATGTTTCGAGTGTTGGGTCATGAGACCCATGTTTGTAATATCTCGCCTCCTGAGCCTAATGAATAATATTTTGAGTCGAGAGTTATGTTGTGATGCCATGTTGTATCTACACATATTGAGCATATTATGTGTATGTTTGAAATGCTTGGTATGTGTGGGATCCGACAAACTAGTTGTTTATCCTTGGCAGCCTCTCATATGGGGAAATGTAGTCTCGTGCCTCGAGCGATAGTAGTCCGCTACAGCCCGGTTCACCGAGTCCTCGCTAGCCCAAAGACTACCGCTTGGACACTTGATCGGCCGGCATGTGTTTCACTTCGCCTTATGTCTGTCCTTCGGGAAATGTCACGCGTGTTATTCGAGTCCGCTTAGCCTGCTACAGCCCGGGATACCGGAGTCCTGTTAGCCCAGTGCTACAGCCCGAATATATACGCTGATGACCGACATGTTCGATGTGATTCATGTATGCCTGTCCCCATAGGTTAGCGCCGCTTTGGGTTCACGACTAGCCATGTCGGCCCGGTTCTTTGTCATATGGATGCTAGCGACACTATCATATACGTGAGCCAAAAGACGCAAACGGTCCCGGCCATGGTAAGGCGACACCTGGGAATACCGTGCGTGAGGCCGCAAAGTGATATGATGTGTTACATGCTAGATCGGTGTGACTTAGGATCGGGTCCCGACAGCGCTGGTATCGAGCCTGATCGCTCAGAGGATTACCAAGCCAAACTGGTCGGTTGTGTCTAGCAATGCTTTAGTTATGTAAGGGAATTGATTGTGGAAGGGAACGTAAGGCTCTTTTTACTCCTTATACCTCATGGCCTTCTGATCTGAGTCATCCTCTTCTCTTCTACGGGGTTTAAGAACTAGGCTTCTCATCTATCTATTAGGATGACGTGTTACTAATCCATAGACTTTTAAGATTGTTGGTTTTAATCCCCAGTTTAGTCCTACTGTTTCTGTATGATACTGTTGATCCCAGAATCTTGTTATGATGATGTTGAGTGGTTATGCCACCATTTTCTGCAGGATGTCTCCAATCATTTTGAGCATTTACAGCCGTTATGCTGTCCGAGTCACCCCAGGTCTCTAAATAGTCTGATGCATTTGCAAATCCCTTCTTCCGTTCCTGATGTCCTTTTGGGCCAGATTAAGCACACTAACCAGTCAGTCGAGGTACTCCATTGCCTCGACATATATGTTGGAACTATTATTATGACCCTAGATGTTTAGGAGGTCACCTAGCAATTTAGCAATGCTTTTGTATCCCCAGTGTGATGATTCTGGCCATCACTTTCTAAAGCATCTCGTGATGCCATTTAGTAGTAGGTATTCTACTCCTGAGTTTCTGAATCCGAGATTCACCCTACTTACCTCCTGTTGATAGTGTTGCTAGTTCCTTTAGGATATTAGTAACCTTATGATAGTCCTCGAGGTCCGTGGTATTTCCTTCTTCCAAATACTACGAACCGCTTACGGCAGAAGTTCCTTGTTGAACCAAAACATCACGATAAGAGTGCTCTTGAGGAGTTCTCCATTCATAATTGTGAATCTGCCAATTCTACCTTTCTGCATGGGTTATCCGGAAGAAATGTTGAGCTTCGTTCGACATACTAATCTGTGCATCCACAACTCGTAAAATTATATGTTCCTTTGAGTTGCTCTCTTTAGTTGCATCCCGACCATCCTCTATCAATTGATAATCAAGGGTATGCGTGCATCCGCTTATCGATGCCCATTACTTTTGTGGTCCGTCAAGCCATTCTATTTCGGAGTGACTAGGAGAAACAAACTCCAGTACCCCATCCATATCCAGGATTGGGTCAAAGCAGTTGTATTCCGCAGATTAAAATGCCAATCCAGCTTTGATTCTGCTCTACCTTGGAGTGTTACCATCTTTATGTCAGGAACTTCATGGGAATTGCACCTCCTTTTATGAACTCTTGACGCAGTGATACTCTCGCTATCATTATTCATTCCTCGGTTCCGTGTTGTTGCAACCGGAATGCCGGCAAGTGAATTGTGATGTGTGAAATCAATACCCCGAGCAACTTGTTGCTTGGTAGTGAATGGACAATATTCTCATTCTTAGCGTGTTGGTTATTAAACCATCATCCTAAGATTGATCGTGCTACCTAGTCCTTATTTCTGGTGCACATTTCGATTGATGAGTTAGGATCTTATCTAGTCCTCACTCATTTGATCATATCGTCTTGCCCTCAAAAGCAAGATTGTTCTCGAGCTTAGTAACATATCGGTGGTTCGTGAATTTCCAAATATCTTCTTGGAAGTGTTACCGGGTTGTTCCCTGACTGTTATGTTGAGCCGTGATCAAGTTGGTTTCTTATGAACCACCCTTTCTCCAAGAATCTGTGTTGGATATCCCTAAGCTAATTGGTTAAGCCGGACAACAACTTGGAGAGTTGGAAGATAAAAGCTTTCCTAACTTAGTTCATTCCGAAGGGATATTCTGGTGTGGTGTGTGTTGAAGAAAGACGATATCTTCACCGATTGGTCCCTGTGAACAGTTGCTGGACCTATTGTCCTATCAATCTTTTGATTTGAGTATGGGCCATTGTCAAGTCAATCAGAACCAACGATATTCGTGATGTTGTCTTACTCGAGATTGATCCCTCGAGCATACCCGTTACATCTTTGGTCTGACCAATGCTATCACCGTGTTCACATGATGGTGGAAGTCCAGTGATATGGAAATTCCGATGAGTTGTTGTTGAGCCCATCAGCAGTAATTTGTCTCCCCCATGAGTCATGTAGAACACCAACGTAGTATTGGAAACTTGTGTAAGCATTTCTTCGTGTTTCGTTCATGAAGCTTATGCTTGGATGGTTGAAGTGACCTCCTCGAATTCATGTGCTTTAGGTGTAAGTTGCCCCCATGAATTTGAGAAAGGTTTGTTTCGTTTCCCTGGAATCATCCCAAGTTAGTCATGCTCGTGCGAAGTGCCCTATGGTTTGATAGGTTGGCCGCCTCCACTCCATATGTGTTTCCTAGCACATCAAGCCACTGATTGATTTGTTCAAGGAGAAGAAGTTCCTTCTTAAGACCGCGGTTTTATACCAGGACTTCGATATCCTCGATGATGATTCCCAACCTGAACTCGGTAGTGTTTTTTTGATAAGACTACTACGTGGTCATGTTTGTCCGGGACAACGTGTTCACCTGTTTGTAGCAGAACCCGCTCATGTTTTGGAGCTTGCTACCTTAGTTCACTTCCCGAGAATCTCGCAACGCCATCTCGTCGATTTGTGTTGCAACCTTTCCTGTTCAGACATGTTGAGTCTGAAGTATCCCATCCCCAATCGGATCTGAATCTCAGGCGGATATGATGGTTGGAACATTCCAACAATTGCATTTCGTTCCCAGCTTGCACCGCCCTTGTGCTATCTCGCTATAGACTGTCTTCTTAGTAATTCTTGTCCAGGTTCATCTTCAAAAGTGGACTTACCATGGGTCCCCCCCCCACCTTCGATGATAAGCAAAATCATCCATTGCGTTGTCTTCAACAAGGTAGTCCACATCATCCATTCTAGTCCGGGTGTACCACTCCTTTGCATTCCACCACATGATCGCTTGTGATTGCCTTTGGCTGGTATAAAGAGTTCCAATGATCTATGGATCAAAAGTAATTCTTTTCGCCACTTAAGGGAATAGTTCCTTGCGCCACCTTTCTCGAGGTGCCCCGTTATTGAATCATGGTAAATATTTCCTCGCCACCTTGACACCATCCACCATCTTTCTAAGCGTGGAATTGTTGCCACCAATCAAACCCCGTCGTTGTTCTTCCATCCCTCTCGATGTGTTTTGTGTCTCAACTCGAGATGTGTCACCGTCTCAGTCCGTGAGTTGATCATGTTTACCTGATCTTCATGAAGATCGAATCATGTAGGGTTTCCCCTTTCTTTCTGTTGTCGTGTCGGGTGAAGATCTCGAAGACGTCAAGACTAAGATGATGGAGTAAATCAACATCTTCGAGGAAGGCAAATGGATCATGAAGATTGTGATAGTTTGTTACTTCCCTTTTCCTCTTACCTCACGTCTTGAATCTCGGGGCGAGATTCTTGTTTAGTGGGGGTGAGCTGTCACAGCCCCAGATCAGCCCTAGAGCTTGTTTGTAGCTAGTAGCATTGCATCCATGCATCATGTTTAATTTCCATGAAATTTGAAATGGGGATGATCAAGCCCTAGCACTAAAGCAATTCACATAGGTTCAAATTCAAAAATATTTTCAAAACCCAAATTGGGTTGCAAAATATTCATGATTAATGGAAAAGGTGAAAACCATATCCAGAGGTGATGGATATTTTCCAAGACATTTTGGATTTTGGGTAAACCATATTGTATTTGAATTGGGGCATTTAAATACTATTAATATTTTTAAATGCTCCAACAATTCTGAAAATGGTTAAGGGCCTCTGTAATAATTTAGTTAATGCCCACAATTATTTTCAGGATTTATTTAAATGGGCTAGTATTTTACTAGACTAAAACAAATGAAAATAGAAAACAGAAATAATAAAAGAGAGGAGAGAATTGTACCTGGCCAGTTACTTGCGCAGCCCACCTAGTGGCCCAGCCTTCTCTTCCCCCTCCTCCTCCTCGCCCCAGGCTGGCCCAGCCCAGCCCACCCCCCCACCGCCATCGCCTTCCTCTCGCTGAAGGCAGGGGCGAGGCGTGGCGAAGGCCAGCGATGCCGACGGCCACCTCCTGCCTGGCTGCCTGCGTCCCCGCTGCCCGGACGCCTCCATGGGTCGCCACGTGCCTCCCCGACCCCTGACCCCCCCCCTCTCTCCTCTCCGTGTTCTCTCCTCTCTCCCTCTCTCGCCTTGACCGAAGCGCCATTGCCGCCGCCTCGCTGCCCTCGCGCCACCGCCACCCCCTCTCCTCCCCGACATGCCCCGAGCCCGCCTCTTCCCGCTGAACCTCTCCACCGAGGAAGCAAGCCCGGATGGCCTCCATCGCCTCACCGCCGCCTTCTCCACCACCGCCGCCGAGGATCTTCACCACACCACCACCATCATCGCTTCCCGGGCTCGCTGACCGTCCCTACGCGACCCATGTGAGCTCGCCGTCGCTTCTCACCTCTCTCTCTCGCTACCAGTAGCCACCGCCTGCTTAGCACCCGAATCCGCCATCGCCATGGCCGGCGAGCTCAAGCCCCGAAGCTTTTTTCGCCGTCCCGTGAGCACCGGCATGTTCCTCGGGTCCTCGAAGCCGAGGCCTCCTCGGTTGGCCTCCCCTGCACCGCAGCGACATTTGCTTCGTGCCGTGGCTTCGGCAGCCGCCGCTCAACGCCGCCGCCAACTCCGCGACCCGCGCCGCCCTGTGACCTCTCGTTGATGCGCAGGAGGAAGGGCTCCCGGTGCCCTCCGCCGCTTTTAGCCACCGGAGGAGCAACCTCGCGGGCCTCCGCTGCTCGACGTCGCCGGCGTCAAGCGCCGGTGGCGATGACCCTTTGACGGGGTTTGACCACCCCGGTCGTCGACATGTGGGCCCCAAGCGCCTCGACTAGTTTAGTTAGGACTAACTAACCCCCGCTAACACTAACAAAGGGCCCAGGCCTCGCTAATTTGATTAGTTAAAATTAATTAATCCCATTATATAACTCAGTCACCGACGTATGGGTCCCACGCGTCAGGTTTGACCTGGACCCAGCGCCTTTGACCTGCTGACGTCACGCCTCTGTCATGCTGACACAATAACCCATTTTCTGGATTTAATTTAATTCAGGAAATTCCAGAAAATAATCTAAACTTCTAAAAATCATATAAATTCAACCGTAACTCGGATGGAAATAATTTATATATGAAAAATGATCAGAAAAATATGAAGAATCTGTTTATGCCATGATCATGCATGTTTGAACAAGTTAACCTCACTGAATAGGAGGAATCATGATTAGGGTAATTTATGAAATAGCATTTGGAGTTGGAGTTCAACCTTGTTTGAATTCCACTTCAACTAACTTGGATTATTATTGCATTAGGTGAATCCAGTACCTTAATATGACATGTCATTCATGTGAATGTGCATTGCATTGATTGTGTTCTCTCTTGTTTGCCGGTAATTGTCCCCTCTTGGTAGACGACGTTCCGACGATTGTTCAATGACACCGATGAAGAGCTATATTATCTTCAGAAGTGCCAGGCAAGCAAAACCCCCTTGTTCATTCTGATACAATCCCACTCTCTCGCTCCTGCTCTATCTTACTGCATTAGGACAACAACGACTCATGTGTTACTTGCTGCGTAGCTGAACCCTTGATCCTTTGCATGACCCGTCATTCCACAAGAATTAAATGAAACCCACTAGCATGAGTAGGAGTTGTTTGAGCCATGTTGTGCCTACTCATTTATGCTTATTGTCATGCCTGCTACTGCTTAGAGTTGAGTCGGGTCTGATTCATCGGGAATGAATTGGAGTTGTTATGAACATGTCCTCATGTGTGTGAGCTAAGTGTGTGAACACGATTTGGTAAAGGTAGCGGTGAGAGGCCATGTAGGAGTACATGGTGGGTTGTCTCATTGCAGCCGCCCTCAGAACTGAGTTCTGTGTTTGTGATCCATGAAACAGTTACTACCACGCATTGGGCCCAAACCAATGGACCTTCTCGGCTTCTTGACCACCCTTGTCCTCATCCGGGAGTTGCAAGTAGTTTCGTGTTTGTAGCATGTCAGGGGCCGACGCAACGCTGACCTTAGGGGTGGGTTGTGTTGCGGTAGGCACCGTGGCCCGTGTACCGAAAGTGCCCGCTTGGTATCTCGAACCCTGCACACATCGCTCGGGCTGTATGGGAAACCTCGCCGGACTCCTGCGGATGGAACCCGAATAGGCGATAAACCCGACTTGGGACTTGAGTGTTTAGGTAGGCCGTGGCCGACACCCACGCTGGGCTTCCGCTGAAGGTTGCCGAGTACATGTCGTAAACGGCGGTAAGTGGTGAGAGCGTGTGAAGAAGTACACCTGCAGGTTTAATATGATCTATTCAATAGCCGTGTCCACGGAGAAGGACTTCGGGTTGCCTATATCAGTTCATAGACAAGTGAAAGTGGATACTCTAAAATGCGCAAGATAAGCGTGAGTGCTATGGATGGCGTTCTCGTGAGGGAGACGGAGCGGGTCCATAGTGGTGTATTGATATGGTGAATATGTGGACTCGTAGCGCCACCTCAAAAGAGTTACTGCAATGTAGTTCAGATAGCCACCGAGTCAAAGCTGGCTTGCTGCACCAAACTCCACCACCCCTTTTGATAATGATGCATATGTAGTTAGTTCTGATGTAAGTCTTGCTGAGTACAATTGTACTCACGCTTGCTTATTTTATGTTTTGCAGAGAGACGCTGGCCTCGCTTAGTAGTTCCGCTTGGACTTCGACGCTTAGCTTGTTACCTCAGCTACGATCTTGTGCCCTCGGCAGATCTGGTAGATAGTCGCTTCCCAGCCTTTTCCATTTATAGTTGTCTGTACCTGCACATGTTTAGCTTCCGCTTGTGCTTTGACTTGTATGTTTCGAGTGTTGGGTCATGAGACCCATGTTTGTAATATCTCGCTCCTCGGAGCCTAATGAATAATATTTTGAGTCGTAGAGTTATGTTGTGATGCCATGTTGTATCTACACATATTGAGCATATTGTGTGTATGTTTGAAATGCTTGGTATGTGTGGGATCCGACAAACTAGTTGTTTATCCTTGGCAGCCTCTCATATGGGGAAATGTAGTCTCGTGCCTCTGAGCGATAGTAGTCCGCTACAGCCCGGTTCACCGGAGTCCTGCTAGCCCAGCACTACTGCTTGGACACTTGACTGGCCGGCATGTGTTTCACTTCGTTCCTATGTCTGTCCCTTCGGGGAAATGTCACGCGGTGTTATTCGGAGTCCTGCCTAGCCTGCTACAGCCCGGGATACCGGAGTCCTGTTAGCCCAGTGCTACAGCCCGAATATATACGTTGATGACCGACATGTTCGATGTGATTCATGTATGCCTGTCCCCATAGGTTAGCGCCGCTTTGGGTTCACGACTAGCCATGTCGGCCCGGGTTCTTTGTCATATGGATGCTAGCGACACTATCATATACGTGAGCCAAAAGACGCAAACGGTCCCGGGCCATGGTAAGGCGACACGCGTGGGAATACCGTGCGTGAGGCCGCAAAGTGATATGATGTGTTACATGCTAGATCGGTGTGACTTAGGATCGGGGTCCTGACAATTGTAGTTGATCAAGAAGGTCCAATAAGAATCAATGTCATTTATGCGCCAAAATTGACAGTGGTGGGCTACTCGTCTGACAATACTCCGAACTTGTTATTGGATCCACACCCGTTCAGGTACAACAGCCGCCTTCTACCTCTCCTTCTACAAATTAACATTATTTCTAATTTTGAAGATGTTTGTTCATCTGTCATTCAAAAAATGATTCCGACAAGCTTGGCCCCAAAACTGCGCACAGTGAAGGTCTTGGCACTAGAATCTATCGGGCCCGACCTAGAGCAAGTTGTCAGTTTCCTGAGATGCTTTTCGTGCCTGGAGAAGCTATATATCGAGGTGATGTTCCTTTCCTGTTAAATGTTAACCATAAGGGAGTTCAATTTGTGACACCTTTTTCCAAGTTTACAATGACAATGTACTACGATTTCTGAAGGTTCTTTTGGAGAATTTCAGTACATACATGCCCCCCCCCCCATATTGGTTGCTTGATCCATATGGTTACATTCAATAAGCATTTCTTCTTTGGATTCATCTATATTAGTTTTCTTAGGGAACTTTTCATCCACTCCAACTTCTTGTGAAGAAGGCTACATTTTTCTAGAATATAATCAAATGCCCATGTTAATCATGTCAGATCGAAGATGGCATGTTAGTGCATTTTACAAATCCTGCAAACCAAATAGCTAGGCCTGTAGTAATGTTCAAAACTGCATGTAGGCACTAACACGTTTTCTTCTTTTGCAGATAAGATTAGGCCTAGTGATAGATAATGTGATACAACTTAACAATCACGTCGAATGCCTAGATCTGCATATCTCAGAAATTACTTTGAACTCCTACCGAGGGACCTTACCGGAGATTATATTCGCCAAGTTCCTTGTTCTCAGAGCAAGGGTGCTGAAGGAAATTAAGTTTTCCCTACATTTAATTCGCAAAAATGAATGGTCTGTTGATCAGTGCCAGTGCCTGCAGCAGAATGGAGGAGGCTCCAAAAATGCCCAATTTCATTTTGGAACTTCAGATGACAGAGTAGTCGGAAGTCATCGGGGTCAACCCCATACATGACTTCTCAGTGGCTGACCCCTTTGCAAAAATTGCGAGGTTTCGAAGCCAGACTTAGAAGCGGTGATATTAGTTTGAACCTCTCTGATATCCATGTTCAGCGCATCAGCACGAGCATTTGCAGCTGATGAGCTGAATTTCATTTCTATATCAGTTCGAACCATGTAATCTTCGAATTTGAGCCATATAACTCTAGAATTTGAACCTTGTAACATTTCGGGCTTTTGTGGTACAATCGTTGATATGGCATTGTATGAGACTCGTATATTGCTAGCACTATTTTGACCTTAACATGCAACGGTCTTAGATTTTATTAACCATTCTCGAATCAGTTTACCTTGTCGATCTCACAGCACATGATCTGTATAGCTAACTCGACTGCGATCCTCGACATTATTGCACACAGTTGGTTCCTTCCACCGTGTGCACTGTAGAGCACAGAATTAATTATCGCACTCGAGTGTCTACCATCACCCTTCTTTGTAACTTTGACCTCATCACCCAAGGGTAAACTTATGACCGAAGTCATTCCACACACTTCGTTTCTACAAAGCTTTTTGCCAATAAACGCCCACGATTTGTCCCTCTTCTAGCCTACGCATGGCCAAACTAGACGGGCGGGAAGCTTGCGCGGTAAACAGCGCGTAGAGCGGGAACAGGCTCACTGACGATACATTTGGCGCCTCTTCGAGCCCACGCCTGGGGTGCGGTGTTGTCAAGCATGCACTAGATTCCATAATCCTCCGCTATGAACGTCGTGACAAGACATGACGATTACAGGCCGGACGGCCCCCATTTATTACAGCGGCCATTTAACCTACCCTTGTGTCTCTTCAACCTTTCGATCACGCCCCACCATTGCAAAAGGACACCCACCACGAGAAATTCTTAGAGGGTATCTTGCGCGGCTCCAATGGCGCTCCGAGCGATTGCCGACGACGAGCAGCAGTTCACCATGTGTGCCGTGGTGGACACCCACAGAAGGTTCATGGACCTCTCGGTGGTGTACACCAACCACCCGGTCTGGGCGGAGCACTCCATCCACATCATGCATGGAGTTGTTGCTTGCTGAGGAGAAGTACAAGGTGGTCGGGTTCGACCTCGAGTACACCCGCGCTCGTGCCGGGTCTCGTCCCAAGGTCGTTGTCGCCTAGATGTGCGTGCGCCACCACATCCTCGTCTACCACTACTGCCTGGCAACAAGGCCTTGCGAGCGTTTCGCCAGGTTTGTCAACAGCCCCCACTACATGTTCGCTACGGTGGACATTACCAACGATGTAAAGGCACTCGAGAATTCGGGCATCGCCTGCTAGAATCTTGCCGACATCCAGGGACAATACAAGATCAGGGGCAGCAAGGAGCATGAGAAGGACTCACTGGTTCACCTCGCCGAGGCCATCATCGACCCCTACTACAGAGACATGAATGATTTGTGCAACAAGGACAAGCGTGCTTGGCACTCGCCCTGGATGGAGAAACTCGATAAAAGCTCACGTCGTGTATGCGACCAAGGAGGCGTACATGAGCTACGACATGTACAGGCAGATCGTTGACATGAGGAAGTCCCTCCTTCCCCAAAACGGCCAGGGATCCAGCCGGAAGCAGAGCAATGGCAAGCATCGTCATAACAATAAGTAGATGATTAGATCCTCGCTTCTCCTACTTTAGTATGCATGTAATTGCTTTCTTTGGTGTGTGGAAATGTTATGTGTGTAGTCACTTGTGTAATTGTATGCTTAATTTGGTTATGCAATGTTGTCTTTTTAAGTATATATGTTGATACTCTATAGATAGAGCGTAGATATTGTGCGGACAAAGAAAATCACATCGCACACGAACTAAACAATGGAACCCGTCGGTGATGATTTCATCAATCACTCACAATTGTATACCAGCAATTGTTTCCTCACAACACATACGTCTTATTAGAAGCAATCGTCTACGTTATTATCGGCCTTCACACACATTTCTGATTACAGACCTGTTTGTCGCATATCACACATATCTTGTTAAGTTGAACCGTTTCTGTTCTCTTGTCTCAACGCAAACAGTTCATCCGAGTGAACCGCATGCCGTATATCGCACAGACCGTCATCTGGCTGATCGTTTCTTTTGTGTTGCCTAATCACAAACAGTTCATCCGAGTGAACCATATGTTGTACATTGCACACACCTTCATCTGGCTGCCCGTTTCTTTTGATCCTCCTCATCTCAAACGGTTAATTGAGCTGCACCGTATGCCCTACATCGCACACGCAACTAAAATCTAAACCGTGTTTGATGCATCCTCCATCGCAAACGTTTTGCACCTTTTTTGACGGTTATTTTACACCACCATTTGCGATTATGGCATCGCACACAGTTTCGTCGAAGGGTCTCTGATCGTAGTGTCACGTTAGCAGCATCCTGCAGTAGTGTATGCTTTCTAGAAAATTTTACATCATTTCCGATCAACAATATGTCATTCACATATACTTATCAGAAAGGCTGTAGTGCTCCCACTCACTTTCTTGTAAATACAGGCTTCACCGCAAGTGTGTATAAAACTATATGCTTTGATCAACTTATCAAAGTGTATATTCCAACTCTGAGATGCTTGCACCAGTCCATAGATGGATCGCTGGAGCTTGCACATTTTGTTAGCACCTTTAGGATTGAAAAAACCTTCTAGTTGTATCATATACAACTCTTCTTTAATAAATCCATTAAGGAATGCAGTTTCGATATCCATTTGTCAGATTTCATAAAATGTGGCAATTGCTAACATGATTCGGACAGACTTTAAGCATCGATACGAGTGAGAAAATCTCATCGTAGTCAACATCTTGAACTTGTAAAAACCCTTTTCGACAAGTCGAGCTTTGTAGATAGCAACACTACTATCAGCGTCTGTCTTCCTCTTGAAGATCCATTTATTCTCAATGGCTCGCCGATCATCGGGCAAGTCAATCAAAGTCCATACTTCGTTCTCATACATGGATCCCATCTCAGATTTCATGGCCTCAAGCCATTTCGCGGTATCTGGGCTCATCATCGCTTCCTCATAGTTCATAGGTTCGTCATGGTCTAGTAACATGGCTTCTAGAACAGGATTACCGTACCACTCTGGTGCGTAACATACTCTGGTTGACCTATGAGGTTCTGTAGTAACTTGATTTGAAGTTTCATGATCATCACCATTAACTTCCTCACTAATTGGTGTAGGCATCACTGGAACTGATTTCTGTGATGAACCATTTTCCAATTCGGGAGAAGGTACAACTACCTCATCAAGTTCTATTTTCTTCCCACTCACTTCTTTCGAGAGAAACTCCTTCTCTAAAAATGATCCATTCTTAGCAACAGATATCTTGCCTTCGGATCTGTGATAGAAGGTGTACCCAACAGTTTCCTTTGGGTATCCTATGAAGACGCATTTCTCCGATTTGGGTTTGAGCTTATCAGGTTGAAACTTTTTCGCATAAGCATCATCACCCCAAAATTTAAGAAATGACATCTTAAGTTTCTTGCCAAACCACAATTCATATGGTGTCGTCTCAACGGATTTAGATGGTGCCCTATTTAACGTGAGTGCAGCTATCTCTAATGTATAACCCCAAAACAATAGTGGTAATTCAGTAAGGGACATCATAGGTCGCACCATATCTAATAAAGTGCGTTTATGACGTTCGGACACACCATTCGTTGTGGTGTTCCAGGTGGCGTGAGTTACGAAACTATTCCACATTGTTTCAAATGAAGGCCAAACTCGTAACTCAAATATTCGCCTCCGCGATCAGATAGTAGAAACTTTATTTTCTTGTTACGATGATTCTCAACTTCACTCTGAAATTCTTTGAACTTTTCAAATGTTTCAGACTTGTGTTTCATTAAGTAGATATACCCATATATGCTCAAATCATCTGTGACGGTCAGAAAATAATGATACCCGCCACGAGCCTCAACACTCATCGGACCGCATACATCGGTATGTATTATTTTCAATAAGTCAGTGGCTCGCTCCATTGTTCCGGAGAATGGAGTCTTAGTCATCTTGCCCATGAGGCATGGTTCGCAAGCATCAAATGATTCATAATCAAGTGATTCCAAAAGTCCATCCGCATGGAGTTTCTTCATGCGCTTTACACCAATATGACCTAAACGGCAGTGCCACGAATAAGTTGCACTATCATTATTAACCTTGCATCTTTTGGCTTAAATATTATGAATATGTGTATCACTACAATCGAGATTCAGTAAACCATTCACCTTGGGTGTATGACCACCGAAGGTTTTATTCATGTAAACTGAAAAACAATTATTCTTTGACTTAAATGAATAACCGTATTGCAATAAACATGATCCAATCATATTATGCTCAACGTAAACACCAAATAACATTTATTTTAGGTTCAACACTAATCCCGAAGGTAAAGGAAGTGTGCGATGGTGATCTTATCAACCTTGGAATCACTTCCAACACACATCGTCACCTTGCCCTCAACTAGTCTCTATTCATTTTATAACTCATGTTTCAAGTTACTAATCATAGCAACTGAACCATCAAATACCCAGGGGCTACTATGAATACTAGTAAAGTACACATCAATGACATGTATATCATATATATTTTTGTTCACTTTGCCATCCTTTTTATCCGCCAAGTATTTGGGGCAGTTCCGCTTCATCATTTCCTTTGAAGTAGAAACACTCAGTTTCATGCTTGGGTCTAGCTTTGGGCTTTTTCATGGGAGTGGCAACTTGCTTGTCATTCTTCTTGAAGTTCCCTTTCTTTCCCTTGCCCTTTTACTTGAAACTAGTGTGTAAGGGCGTATTTATCCCTAAGGTGTTTTGGTGATTGATGACAATGCTTTTGCGGATTAATCGTGTGCCTTGAGTATTTCAGATGTTTCATCATTAGGCACAAGACGGTTTTTGGGCCCCTCGAAGACTATTGAAGACGTCGTTTGTCTATGTTTCTTTTCGGTGGATTTGAGTCGTAGGAAAGCCGTACTATTAAGAGGGGGTCCGCATTCGTTAGGCTAGGGTGGAATCAACACGTACACATCCCTTTTTGCACCCTCTGAGCTTTTCTATGTTGTTGAAGGCTCCCTTGCTGCCTTCTCCCCGAGGTCTGGTCCCAGCGGTAGTACCGCGAACCCCAGCGGTAGTACCGCTCGAGACCTACAAGTGGTAGTACCGCTCCTCAGCTATAGTAACGCTTGGAGCTCTCAGCTATAGTACCGCTGCGGCTCCGTGCTCCTACCGCCTCGACTCGAGGGTTCTCCTTTCATGTTGGGTTTTGCGGCACTAGCAGCAGCAGTAGGGGCGGTAGTACCGCTCATAGACGGTAGTACCGTTCTTACCACCGTGGTAGTACCACCCTGGGTCCAGGTCTTGCTCTGCTCCTCGCTCCTATCTTACTACGCGGCAGTGCCACGAGGTGGAACGGTAGTACCACTAGCCACAGCGGTAGTACCGCCCTGTGCGGGGCTGAGCGAGGGTAACGGTTGGCTTGTCCTCCCCCTTATTAAAGGAGGTCTTCTTCTCCAAGTTGACCTACCTATTTTCCCCCAAGCTCCATTGTTTCTCCAAAGCTCATTATTGCCCGATCTCTCTCTCCCTACCCAATCAAACTTGTTGATTTTCAAGGGATTGGTTGAGAAGGCCTAGATCTACACTTCCACCAAGAGAAATTTGATTCCCCCCACTCATCCCTTGCGGATCTTGTTACTCTTGGGTGTTTGAGAACCCTAGACGGTTGAGGTCACCTCGGAGCTATATTCCATTGTGGTGAAGCCTTGTGGTTTCGTTGGGAACCTCCAATTCAGTTGTGGAGAGAGCCCCAACCTTGTTTGTAAAGGTCTGGTCGCCGCCTCCAAGGGCACCAATAGTGGAATCACGGCATCTCGTATTGTGTGAGGGCGTGAGGAGAATATGGTGGCCCTAGTGGCTTCTTCGGGAGCATTATGCCTCCACACCGCTCCAACAGAGACGTACTTCCCCTCAAAAGGAAGGAACTTCGGTAACACATCCTCGTCTTCACCCGCTCCACTCTTGGTTATTTCATCCCTTTACTTGTGCAAGCTTATTTGTGTTATATACCTTGCTTGCTTGTGTGCTTGTTGTTGTTGCATCATATAGGTTGTCCACCTAGTTGCATATCTAGACTACCTACTTTGATGGAAAGTTTAATTTGGTAAAGAAAAGCTAAAAATTGTTAGTTGACTATTCACCCCCTGTCGGTGTCAAAACCGGCGGATCTCGGGTAGGGGGTCCCGAACTGTGCGTCTAGGCGGATGGTAACAGGAGACAAGGGACACGATGTTTTTACCTAGGTTCGGGCCCTCTCGATGGAGGTAAAACCCTACTCCTGCTTGATTAATATTGATGATATGGGTAGTACAAGAGTGGATCTACCACGAGATCAAAGAGGCTAAACCCTAGAAGCTAGCCTATGGTATGATTGTTGTTCGTCCTACAGACTAAAACCCTCCGGTTTATATAGACACCGGATAGGGTTAGGGTTACACAAAGTCGGTTACAATGGTAGGAGATCTACATATCCTTTTCGCCAAGCTTGCCTTCCACGCCAAGGAAAGTCCCATCCGCACACGGACGAAGTCTTCAATCTTGTATCTTCATAGTCCAGAGTCCAGCCAACGGTGATAGTTCGCTATCCGGAGACCCCTAATCCAGACTCCTCAAGAGTCTCTGAACCAGGCTTCAATGACGACGAGTCCGGGCGCATATTGTCTTCGCATTGCAAGGCGGGTTCCTCCTCTGAATACTTCATAGAAGATTTTGAACACAAGGATAGTGTCCGCTCTCGCAAAACAAGTTCCACATACTACCGTAGAGAGAGAATAACCTTTGCACAGATCTCGATGTATCGATAGGGTGCGACATCACACCATGGCCAGGCCTTTATACTTAATCGCTTTATTGTTCCACCTCAGCGCGTTTAGAGGCGGTTTCTTGGCACGCCTTATCGTAGCGTATATCGTGCCCCTTATTCCGGGATTCCCATCAATACGGACGGGTAACCCAACCGCACCATTGATTACGGCGCTTGGGAGATAAGCGAGTTTTACCAAAGCTAGCGGGGACGATAGCTTCATTCCTTCCATGTAAGGATAAGCATCCACCTTTTCACCTACACCTTCTTCCTCCTTTGCTCATCCATTTCCGCACTCGAGCTCCAAAGACCCAAGTCCGCACATCCCACCTCAACTTTCTCCAACTATGTCCGGAGCAGTATGAAAGTGGATGGCCTCCTCCGTCACGGAGGGCACATCAAAAGCTGCGAAGGCCGGATACTTGTCCAAAGGACATCGCAGACCGGCTCCCCGACGAGGGGAAGCTCATTCCCACCCCCAGGCCCCATGAGAGGGTGGTGTTCCTCACCCACTTCCTCCGCAGACTAGGTTTTCCACTTCACCCATTTGTCCGGGGGCTCATGTACTACTACGCCCTGGACTTCCACGATCTGGCCCCAATTTCATCCTCAACATCTCGGCGCTCATCGTCAGTGCGAGGCCTTCCTCTGCACTCCAGCCCCACTTCGCTTATGGCTGAAGACCTTCAATGTCAAGCCGGTAGTGGGCGGCCGCCAGCCGGAGTGCAGAGGTGCCATGGTTGGCAAGATGGCCAAAGTTCTATGGCTCGAGGGCTCCTTTGTGGAGACCATAAAGGTGGCAATCGGGTGGTTCTACATCACCGAGCCAGCTGACTCTCAATGGGCGGCGACCCCGGATTCTGATTGGCTTCCCACACGGCTCACATCATGGAAAGAGACGGGCCTGACGTGGGGTGATTCGGAAGAGTTGTCCGGACTCCAAACCTGCGTCCGAAACCTGGTGGACAAGAATCTCTGAAAGTGCGTTATATCGACTAGAGGGGGGGTGAATAGGCGATTTTTATGAATTCTTCACTGAGGAATTTGCCGGTGAGGAAATTCCTTAGCGAAGAACTACCTGCAGCGGAATAAGTACTCAGAAGTAGGCATAACAAAATACACGCATGGTCATCATGATGAAATGAAGACAAGCACAGAGTACAGAAAGCGTAATCACAGGATAACACAAGATGAAGACAAACAGACTGAAGAAATTGAACTGAGGAAATTGAGAAAGTCTTCAGTCAAAGTCTTCAAACACAGATATGAACAAACACTCAACACAAGAATGAGGAAATGAAAGGGTTGAGGAAATAGAACCAGTTAGGTTGGTGAAGACAATGATTTGTAGACCAGTTCCAACTGTTGTCTCAGCTTGTATGTCTGGTTGGAGCGGCTGAGTGTTTAAACTCGAGGACACACAGTCCCGGACACCCATCGCTGAGCACGCAGCTCAGACACCAAGTCCTCACCGATTCTCCTTGAACTAAGGTCACATGCACTCGGCCCAATCACTCGTGGTAAGTCTTCAGCGACTTCCAAACCTTCACAGACTTGGTCACTCGGCGATCCACAATTGCTCTTGGATGTTCTAGACCATGACGCCTAACCGTCTGGAAGAAGCACAGTCTTCAAAGGTAACAAGCGCGGATCCACGCAGGATCAATCTCTTCATGATGCTCAATCACTTTGGGTTTGTAGGGTTTGGTTTTGGGTTTTCCTCACTCGATGATTTTCGCCAAAGTCCTCTGAGGATGGGTTGCTCTCAAATGACAAGTGTCAAGTTCTCTCGAGCAGCCAACCAGCTAGTGGTTGTAGGGGCGGCTATTTATAGCCTAGGGAGCAGCCCGACATGATAAGACATAAATGCCCTTCAATGATATGACCGTTAGGTGGATAAGATATTTTGGGACAGTCATGCCAAGAAGACAAAGAACGGTCGGAAATTTGAATATCAAATTCTCGGGCCATCATGTTCCTCATCGTAGGCAATCCGATCAAGCGAATTCCTAACTCCTCGGTCGAACAAATTCTCAACACTGTAAGAACTTCGCCTCACATCAAGAAATTGACTGAATCTGTATGAGATTTCCAAAGGCTTCACTCAAGGGATTGGTAGGTGTAGGATTTTGAGTTGAGCATCACATGGAAATTTTTCCTTAGTATTTCCTCGACCCCTTTAACAAAGACGGTGTTTCCTATGACTCAAGAAAGAGAAAATGAAACTACGAAAACAAAAGTCTTCACGCTTCATGTTCCTCAAATGAATACCAAGTCTTCAAGGTCACACCAATTTCTTCACTTTCAAAGTCTTCAAGGTCTTCGTAATATCAAAGTCTTCATCAAGAGCTTCATTTTAGGGTCGACTTTCTCTGTAAATATCAAACTCCTCATAGACTTGTAGACCTGTGTACACTCACAAATGATTAGTTCCTTAACCTATAAGTCTTCAATCCACCAAAATCACTAAGGGCACTAGATGCACTTACAATCTCCCCTTTTGGTGATTGATGACAATATAGGTTAAGTTTTCAACGGGATAAACATATGAAGTGTAAATACTGATAATGAGGAATTTGATTGCAAGATATAGAAGAACTCCCCAAGATGTGCATGGTGAGGAATTTGCTTTTGAGGCAATGCACATTTGAAGAGTTGAATCATGGAGATCTCCCCTATATCTTGTAATTCATACACGATTTGACATATAATATGAAGAATTTGAAATGCATGATGAAATATGGTGCTTGATGTAATTCAGCATGCGTATGATAACATTAATGAGGAACAAGCATGCAAAATAACGCATCAAGAGTATCAAAGCTCAAATAGACCCGCTTTGAAGATTTTCAAGAAGCTCAAGAGAATCAGAGCATAGTGCAAGAGCATAATGCATCAAAAGTATCAAAGCACCATCGGGTTTAAGATTACAACTCGATCCAATAAAAGTTTCAGAAGAACGAGAGTTGTAACTTAACAAAAATAAATTGTTGTATATAGGCAATAAAATGGACCCGCTTGAAGACTAACTCAAATTTCTTCCCCTTTGTCATCGAATGACCAAAAGGATCGAAACTGAGGACTAACGCTCCTGAAGAATTTCAAGTTGAAGAAGGAGCGCCAGCGTTGTTGGGGTCGGTTGTTGTAGTAGGACCTGCCGCGGTGTCGTCCAAGTCTTCATTATCATCGTTGTCGCGATGAAGAATAGGAGCTGGCCACCAAGGAAGGAACTTTGACCTTCTTGTATTTCTTCTGAGGAGGTGCACCAGTCAAATTCTTCCTTGAGTCCCATTGACGCCGCTTCTTCCAAGATCAGAGACATGTGAAAGAACAGCCCAAAAGCGCTTGAAGGTTTCATGGAGGTAGTAGTGGTTTTCTTCACTGCATTGTGTGTTGAGGTCATGTTGTGAAGAATTGAACCAAACTGACGCTTGACCCATTTATGATTGCGATCAACCTTCTGATGAAGACTGAGGAGTAACTCACGATCACTCATCACCCTAGGTGCAGTAGCTTGAGGACTTTGCTTGACTGAGGTATTTGCAGCAGAGTCATGTGTGGCAGAGTCATCATTGGTGGAGTAGGATGCTGCTTTGCGAAACTGTCCATCCAATGGACGAATGCCTTCATCTATCATAGCAGTAGCCATGCCCTTGTCATCAGCTGAGGTAAATGTCCGTTTGAGGACTTCAATCGGGGCAAGTAGCTACAGATGGTTCGTAGTATCAGCCTTGTAATTGAGTGAAGACCTTGTCCCGATGAATCTCATTATCCAAGGCGATAAGGCTTCAGCTCAAATGGTGACATAGCAATGTTTGCCGAGTCCTCATGAAGAAATCATGGAAGTTGACGGAATGCCATGGATGATGTTGAAAAGCATATTCTTCATGATGCCAACGACTTCTTCATCATTCGAGTCGTGGCCTTTGATAGGACTCATTGTCTTCGCTGTAATCCGATAGACAGTCCGAGGCACATACAATAATTCCTTGACGAGGAATTTGGTTCTTGGGGCCTGCCTTGGCTTCAAAGGCTTCATCAAGACTTGCATATAGTGATTTGAAAGTTCGGTTCGTTGTAGATACAACGAGCACCATCAAGTGGAGGACTGAGTGGTAGAGCACGAAGCAATTCAGATTGTCGGTGCCTTGTAGTGAGTATTTTCGACATCCAGCTTAATACCCATGAGTTCACGCCTTCAGGTCTCCGTGATGTGCAGCGCTGCATAGAATTGAAGAATGAGTTCTTCATTCCAGTCACAGATATCAGTGCAGAAATTCAGAAGTCCTGCATCGTGAAGAACACTGAGGACTGGCTCAAAGCCTGGCAGAGACTCCATGTCCACATGAGGAATATGAGCATGATCGAAGACTTTGTCTTTGTTGAAGAGCACTGAGGAATAGAAATTGGCTTGGCTGGCAGTCCGTAGACGCCTTCCTTATGCGAGCGTAATCATATGGATTATAGTTAGTGAATAATACGTGCTCGCAAAGAAATCTTTAGCCTTGAACTTTTATTTGCTTGAGAACAGATTCTTTTGCTTGGGCAGAGGGGTGTCAGTGAGTTGCATCAACACCTCGTGAATCGCGAAGTTCAGTTCTTCAGTCGAGGGATTTCTTGTTCCTCAACAAAAGTGCGATCGAGGATCAGCAGAGAAGAGTTCATCAAGACTAGTGGCTGGAATTTCTTCATGCACAGAGCAAGTGGGCTGAGTTTCTTCAGAGTCCATCTGGACTGTTTGTGCAGGGAACTGAGGAATCTTTTGGAGCGGGGTGAAGAAAGGAGTATTGGGATGCAGGCTTTCCCAAAAGTCATCATTCATCACTGGTGTGGTGCACCCAATATCCACATCTTCATCTTCAATTTCACTAACACCAGCCTCTTCGGCTGTGAACTGAGGCATAGGTGAGGAAATGACTGGGGTTGAAGGGATTGCGTCCACTTCAATTTCTTCATCAATCTGCTCTGACGAAGCAGCAGAATGATGTTCTACATCAGATCCGATTGGGATCTCATAGTCTTCTCCAAAAGGAACAAGGTCCTTTGATGGCATGGAATTTTCTTCGCAGCCGAAGAATTTGACACAGCTGATGCCTTCCTTTTCTTCACTGCAGCTCGTTCTGCAGCCTTGGTTTTCTTCACATCGAGGCGATGGAAGAATTGGAGTTGGTGTTGGCGCAGGAGGAGCCGAGGAATCTGGTTGAATTTCTTCAGCGAATCGACGCAGCTTGCCCTGACTTGTTCGGGCTTTCTTCAGCGCACTACTAGTGGATGCCCGGCAATTTCTTCAAGGCTGGAATGGGATCATCAGCCCCGAACTAGCATTTTCATCAGCCGCTGAACTTCATCAGCGGTGCCGGCATGTTCTTCATCGGCTGAGCCGAGGCTTCAACTGAGGAATTTTATGTTGCGCTAGGGCAGCAACATTTGTGAATTTCTTCGTCAGGTTGACGAATCTAACCTTGGCTCCTTGCCAATCAGCATAGTAAGAATCAAAGTTTTTGCTGAGGTCTTGAATTTCAGTCTGACACTTGAGAAGTTCCTCAGGTGTCATTTCGACAACGTTTTTCTTCAGGAACTTCTCCTTTCTGTATTGAGCCTTCTTGATCTCTCTTGCCTTTTCAAACTTCCATTTCTCTTCAGCGATGAAATGGGTCAACATATGACTTTGTCCAGGGGTCAGATGAAAATCAGGCATAGGGGTGTTTGGATCCTTGTGCCAGAGATCAATATAATCGAGGATTTTCTTCGGATCCAACAGCAGTGGCACAAATGTGCCTTTGGCTCTAGCGGCCCTTTCTTGGCGATTTCTGATGATTTCCGTAAGTTCATCATCAGAAGCTTCATCATCAGAAGGCACATGGAATGCAACCTGTTTCTTCTTTGGACTTGGCCGAGGACCTCGTCCAGCTGTTGCTTTGGTCTTCAGCAGAGTCGGGCCAGATGATGAAATTGGTGCTGCTGAGGAACTTGCTGAAACGCCAGAGGCAATCGAGAAGCCAGCAGTCCTTTGACATGTAGCCAGATGCACAGGAACTGAGGATTTTGACGGAGCTATTGAGGACTTTGGTGGAGCTGTAGCAGTGTGAGGAATTTGCCTTGAGGGCGCTGATGGTGAAGCACTTGGCTTATGAGCAGGCTTCTTTGGCATGGATTTCCTCGGTTTGACCGAGGCCTCAGTAGCAGTAGCAGTGGCAGAATCCTCATTGAATTTCTTCACTGCCTCCTTGGCTTGTCTTGCCAATTTAGCTTGGCGCTTAGCCCATTCTTCAGGAAAGTCCTCACCACGTTTGATGCTTGTGGGATCAGCTACTTGGCCAGGTGCCAATGGAGCTCTTGGGCATGGAGGATTGAGAGCGAATTTCTTCATGTACTTTGGAGTCACATATCTGTATTCCCTCCATTCCCTTGCCCATCTCCGTTCAATCTTCTGAATACGCACCTTGCGCTGATTTTTGTTTTCTTCATCAGGTGTGCAATAGTCAGCATAAATTTCCTCAGGGATCTCAAACGCAGTCATAACCTCAGGTTTCTTTCCTCCTTTCTGTGGCTTCTTACCGTCTGCCATATTCTTCAGTTGAGGAATTTGAACAATTGAATTTTCTGAAGAAGTATGCAGTTTTTCTTCGAGGAACGCTGCAAATGAGTTAAGTTGATGAGAACCTAGTGATTCAGCAATGACATGTGTACCGTGAACAGAGTATAGTTGCGAGGAATTTGGAGAGGTCATATGCTTCTCGTAAGGTTTTTCAAAAGAACAAGTTTTGAGGATTTTGACCAGATGAGTTTTGAAGAATTTCACTAAGCGCTCTTTTGTCTTAGGTTCCAGAGTTGTACAGATCGAGGATCCACACAATTGAGGAATCTTGAAGAAAATGATTGCTTAGAGAAACGAATCAAGAGCATATAACTTGTGAGGTGTTTGTGTGTGGGGATTTGAAGAATAAAACACCTTTGAAGATTTTGTAGTGTAAGATTTGGATCAACGAGGGTAGTAAAAGTAACTTTTAATTACCCTAAATGAAGAACACGATTTAACTGGGTGTTGTAGATGTGAAGCTCGTCTGTTCAGATCTTCCACGCCTAACTTGGCGGAGGAAGACAGCTACGGCGGCGGCGGGGTGAGGATTTCCGTGAGTCGGTGCGAGTACGCCGACGACGAGGTCGAGGCAAGGAAGCTCTTCCTCACCGGCGACGATGGAGTAGCGGCGCTTAGGGTTTGAGGAGCTCGAGCGGAGAGAGGTCGAGCGGAGTAAAAGAAGTGAGGATGGAGAGAGGGTATTTATAGAGGCAGTGAAAACTGTTCGCTCAAGATTTAGGACTAACGTGCCTCGACCATTCTCCTTCTCACGACATGTGTCACCCACGTCATCAGTAGTGGAGATCGTGTACGATCGTGGGTGAATAAAATAATGCATCATGGGATGCGGAATGGTTTGAGCGGCAAAACCGAAAATTTGGATAAGATCAGTTTTAAAGTTCCGCTCGCAATTTCTTCAAATGACAAGGACACAAGGAAGATTTTGAACGAGTTTCAAATAGAACGCACATGAAGAATTTGTGAATAGATTGGGTTGAGTATAGCATAGAGGGGAAGGGTCCGATCACATTCACTTAGCGTAAAAAGCGACTTGAAGAAATAGCCATAAGTGAATGTTGTAGAGGACATAAACCCATATATATATGTATTGCCAATGAAGAAAAACGGCGAAACAAAGAAGATGTTGCAAAGTTGAAGAATTTGAAAACTGAAGAATTTCAAAACTGAGGAAAAACTCAAATTGAAGATTTTCAACTTTGGTGGTGGCGTGACCCACCAGATAAGAATGATGATTTCAGACACCGCGTACAATTGTCGAGGGTTCTCGAGAATCAAATTCTTCATTAATTTCTTCACACTTAGAGTGTTATTCTTCATTGATTGAAGAAAACGCTTTCTTCATGTGTTGCACATCTAAGTCATCAATTTTGCATAAGTGTTAGGATGTGTGTCTTTTCAAAGAACATTCAAGATTCTAAGATATTTAGCTCACACCGCAACTTGCTAAATCTCTTCTCATCCAAGGGCTTAGTGAAGATATCGCTAGCTGTTCTTCGCCTTCACGTGCTCGATGGAGATGTCGCCTTCAACACATGATCACAAAGAAAATGATGACGAATTTGAATGTGCTTTGTCTTCGAGTGCTGAACTGGTTGTGAGCAATCTTGATGGCACTCTCATTGTCACAGAGAGAGGCACATTCTTCACGTTGATGCCATAGTCCTTGAGAGTTTGCTTCATCCACAGCAATTGAGCACAACACGAGCCAGCAGCAATGTATTCAGCTTCCGCAGAGATAGTGATACGCAGTTCTGCTTTCTTGAGGACCAATGCACCAAAGATCGTCCGAGGAAATGACAAGTGCCATAAGTTGACTTGCGGTCCACACGATCACCAGCATAGTCGAGTCGTAATATCCAATGAGATCAAAAGTAGAGCCCTTGGGGTACCATAATCCTAGTGTTGGTGTGTGAGCTAGATATCAAGAATATGCTTCACACCTTATGGTGTGATTCCTTCGTGTAGCTTGAAATCAGGCACACATGCAAACACTAAGCATTATATCTGGCCTAGATGCACATAAGTACAATAAAGAACCAATCATGGAGCGGTATACCTTGTGATCAAGTCAATACCATTTTCATCAAGGCATAGATGGCCATTTGGGGGCATAGGAATTTTGACGCCTTTGCAAATCTTGCATGCCAATTTCTTTAGGACATCTTTGAGGTATTTCTCCGAGATATGAATATGCCATTGTGTTGTTGATTAATTTGAAGACCTAAGAAGAATTTCAACTCTCCCATCATAGACATTTGATATTCTTCACTCATCATATAGGCAAATTCATCACTATAACGTTGGTCAAGACAGCCAAAGATAATATCATCAACATATATTTGGCACACAAACAGTTCACCATCATAAGATTTAGTAAAGAGAGTAGGGTCGAGTGAACTGGTGTGAAGCCATTCTTCACGAAGAATTCCTTCAATGTATCATACCACGCCCGTGGGGCTTGTTTGAGACCATAGAGGGCCTTATTAAGTCTAAAGACTTTGTCAGGATTCTTTGGATCTTCAAAACCTGGGGGTTGAGCAACATATACTTCTTCCTCAAGCTTACCATTGAGGAATGCACTTTTCACATCCATTTGATATAAAGTGATATTGTGATGGTTAGCATAGGCGAGTAATATGCGAATAGACTCAAGTCTAGCAACATGTGCAAAAGTTTCATCGAAATCAATTCCTTCAACCTGTGTGTAGCCTTGAGCTACTAGTCGTGCCTTATTTCTCACCACAAGACCATTTTCATCTTGCTTGTTGCGGTAGATCCACTTTGTGCCAATGATATTATGCTTGCGAGGATCTGGACGTTTGACCAGTTCCCAGACATTGTTGAGCTCGAACTGATGTAATTCTTCTTGCATAGCCTGAATCCACTCCGGCTCCGAAATGCTTCATCTACCTTAGTGGGCTCTGTGATAGAGACAAAAGCATAGTGCCCACAAAAGTTAGATAAATGTGAAGCTTTTGAGCGTGAGAGGACCTGGTGCTTTAATGTCATCGATGATCTTGTCAACTTGCACTTCTTTTGCAACACGAGGATGAGCTGGTTGTCGCCGAGGAATTTGATCATTTTCTTCAAAGACCATTGTCTTCAAGATTATCTTCAGTGCATCACCTCGACGCTCTTCGTGTCTGTGAATGAATTCTTCAGCAGATTCTTCAAGAGGAATGACATCCTCGCTGCCTTGAACTTGATTGAATCCTCGGTGCTGGTTCATCTAACACGTAGGTAGGTGCTCTTTTGCAGCCATTAGTTTCATCGAACCGCACATCTACAAAGTCAACAATCTTGTGAAGAGCGATGTTGAAGACTCAGAGGTGTGCGAGTCCTTTCCGTAACCAAGCATAAAACCTCATGTGCTTTCGTGCAAATTTAGAATTGTGATGAGGATCTCTAATCCAGCATTTAGCAATCAAGACTTTGAAATAACTTACATTGGGTTTCTTGTCGGTGAGGAGTTCATAGGCAGTCTTCTTGAAGAATTTGTGAAGATATACTGTTGATGATGTGGCATGCAAGATCAATTGCATCAACCCAAAACGACTAGGCGCTTTGTATTCATCAAGCATAGTGCGAGCCATTTCAACAAGAGTTCTGTTCTTGCGCTCCACGACACCATTTTGCTGAGGAGTATAAGGAGCAGATAACTCATGAGTAATACCAAGTTCATCAAGATAGGTATCAAGACCGGAATTCTTGAATTCAGTTCCATTGTCACTCCTGATGTGTTTGATCTTCACACCAAAGTTAGTTGAAGCCCTCGAGGAAAATCGTTTGAAGACTTCCTGCACTTGATTTTTGTAAGTAACAATGTGTACCCATGTGTAACGAGAGTAATCATCAACAATAACAAAGCCATATAGAGATGCATCATTAATGACAGCTGAGTAATGATTGGGACCAAAGAGGTCCATGTGAAGCAATTCAAGGACGAGTAGTGGTCATGATAGTCTTCACTGGATGCTTGGCCTTGGTCATTTTTCCAGCTTCACAGTTCTCCGACAAGTGATCCTTGAGGAATTTGACATTTTGAATGCCAATGACATGCTTCTTCTTTACAAGCATGTGCAAATTCCTCATGCCTGCATGACCAAGTCGTCGATGCCATAGCCAGCCTTCTGAGGCTTTTGCAAGTAGACACACGGCTGGTTGTGGTCCTGTAGAGAAGTCAACAATATACAAGTCTCCTCTCCTAAAGCCTTCAAAGACTTTGGAATTGTCAGCTTCCATAATCACAACACAACGATACTTGCCAAAGATAACAACCATATCAAGATCACAAAGCATTGAGACTGACATGAGGTTGTATCCTAAGGACTCAACAAGCATGACTTTGTCCATGTGTATGTCCTTAGAGATCGCAACCTTACCAAGACCCAATACCTGACTTTTGCCTTTGTCAACAAAGATGATATGCTTCAGATGTGACGGTGATAAGGGAGCATCCATCAATAGATTCTTGTCACTAGTCATGTGATTTGTACATCCACTATCGAGAACCCACTCAGTGGCTATGGGTTGATCATCCTGCAGATGAATTAGTACAACTTACGATCTCATATACTTCATCAGTGAAGAATATGATATCAAGTTCATCAGATGAATTTCATCAGTCGGTATTAACAGATAAGAAGTATGAGGACGTGTGAAATGAAAGTTCATTTCATCATGATTAGCTCGTCCTTTCGAGCAATTTTGTCGTCCCAAAGAAATTCTTCAGACGTTAAGGCACGCCCGAGACCTGACCCTGCAGAAGAGATTAGTTCTTTTCTTCACCACCCACATCTCAAGGGGTGGCAAAGAGTTCATCACTCATGAAAGCACCATACGAGAATGGTGGCATAGAAGCCAAACCATTTCGCTTCACATAAGAGGGGTTAGGGTAAGCATATGAATAAGCGGAGAAATTCTTCGAGGACTTATGAACATATTGGTTTGAAGAATAATGCACATATTCATAGCCCTTAGCTCTACCTCAAAAAGAGTTGTTAGCACGATGATAATCATATGAGGACTTTGATCCTTTTGAGGAATTTGATCCACGTGAGGAATTTGGTCCGTATGAGGACTTGGATCCATATGAAGAATTTGGTCCATATGAAGAATTTGATCTGGGGTTCTTATTCTTAACAGGTGGTGTCATGAGGACATTCACCAAGACTTTCAAGGCACTTCTTGGGAACCCAGATTTTCTTCATAGGGGAACCGCTCCTGCAGATTAGTGCCAACATATCTAGCAAATACTTCACCATTCTGATTTTTGAACAGTTTATAGTTGAGTCAAATGACTCATCGAAGAATGAGGAGATTCGCATGTAAAGCCAGATAAATTAGATGGATCAATCGGAGGTCCCTTTGCAGCAACCCATGAGGTTTTGGGATACCGCTCGGGCTTCCAATATGTTCCATCAGCATTGAGTTTCCTCTCAAAGGCAATACCCTCTTTCCTAGGGTTCCTGTTGAGGATTTGCTTTTTAAGCACATCACAAAGAGTCTGATGCCCTTTGAGACTTTTGTACATGCCTGTCATATACAATTCCTTCAGCCCTGCATCGTCAGTGATACTAGCAATGTCCTCAGATGAGGAATTAGTGATAGCAGAGGCAGGTGAAGAATTTGTAACCGTTGAAGCATTTAAACATTCAGGTGAAGAATTAGCAGATTCACGTTCAATGCACTTTAAGCATGGAGGAACAAATTCTTCCTGAGAAGTGCTGATTTGTTGAGCAAGTAATGAATCGCGCCCTTCGAAGATCTTCATAACTCACTCTTAGCTTCTCAAGATCTTGCTTTCTTTGAAGAAATTCATAAGAAAGTTTCTCATGATCGATAAGAGAGTGTTATGATGACCTTGAAGGTTGTCAAACCTAGATCAAGTCTCTAAAGATTTTCAATCGTGGCTTTAGTGCGATCCATTTCTTCACCTAACATATCATCACTCTTATCTAGCATGTTTTGAACCTTTTCCAAAGCCCTTTGTTGTTTTACAGCAATCTTAGCAAGTTTTGAGTAATCGGGCTTTAGATCATCATCGATTCATTTTCACTAGATTCGAGGAGGTATATTTGAGTACCTTGGCACCCTTTGCCATGAAGCAATAGGTGGGGCGCGAGTCATCACTATCTTCATCAGCTTTGTTGGTGAGGTCATTTTCTTCAGAATTGAAGATGGACTTGTTGACGAAAGCAATGAGCGAGAGCTAGACTTGCCACACTGCACTCAGATTCTTCCGATGCCTCCTCTTCCTCATGTTCCTCGATTCAGCTTCAAAGTCCATTTCCTTGCCAATGAATGCCCGAGCCTTTTGGAGCTGCTCTTCTTGTGAGAAGAAGGCTTTGAGGATTTTGATGATGAAGATTTCGATGATTTCTTCTTCTTCTTCGGCGTCATCGAACTGTAATCCTTGTGTTTCTTCTTCTTTAATTCCTTTTCCCATCGAGGACAATCTTGGATGTAGTGACCAGGTTTCTTGCATTTGTGACAAAGTCTTCTTATAGTCACCGGATGAGGAATCACCGCTTCTTGAGGATTTTCCAAAGCGACCACGCCTTGAGAACTTCGAATTTCTTCACGAGCGAGTGCTAGCTCCTAGCCTAATTCTTCAGATCTCCAAGGCTACTACCGAGTCTTCACACTCAGATTCGATACAGCCTTGGCCTTCGTGGCACGTGTTTTTCCGTAGCTAGAACCATAGAGATCTCTCTTTTCAAAGCTGAAACTCATGAGTATTTAGCCTCTCGAGGATATCAGCTGGATCAAGTGACTTGTAGTCAAGACGCTCTTGTATCATCGGTGCGAGTATCAAATGAGGAATCAAGCGATCTCAATAATTTCTTCACCACCTCATGGTCGGTGATGTCATGGCGCCAAGTGCTTGAAGCTCATTTGAGATGTCGGTGAGGCGATCAAGGTTTGTTGAACATTTTCATTGTCGAGTCTTTTGAAGCGTTGAAGAGATTCGAAGAACATCAACTCAGAGTCACGCTAAGTTGAGACTCCTTCATTTACTTTGGACAGCCTATCCCGTATAAGCTTAGCAGTTTCCAAAGCACTCACTCTTCCATATTGACCTTTGCTCGATGGCCACATATGATATTCTTCGCTTGAGAATCGAGTTGCTTGAATCTCTTCACATCAGCAGCATTCGTGAGAAGGTGTGACCGAGGGAACACCATTTTCCACAACATACCGTAGATCGTTGTCAATTGCTTCAAGATGCATTCGCATCTTGTTCTTCCAAGAGGGTAGTCCGTCCCATCAAAGGTAGGACACCTGCTGAGACCTTGATCATACCTGCGGTCGACATAACTAAAACTCCAGGTGGTTAAACCAAAATCACACAGAACAAGGGAGTACCTTGCTCTGATACCAATTGAAAGTGCGTTATATCGACTAGAGGGGGGGTGAATAGGCGATTTTTATGAATTCTTCACTGAGGAATTTGCCGGTGAGGAAATTCCTTAGCGAAGAACTACTTGCAGTGGAATAAGTACTCAGAAGTAAGCATAACAAAATACACGCATGGTCATCATGATGAAATGAAGACAAGCACAGAGTACAGAAAGCGTAATCACAGGATAACACAAGATGAAGACAAACAGACTGAAGAAATTGAACTGAGGAAATTGAGAAAGTCTTCAGTCAAAGTCTTCAAACACAGATATGAACAAACACTCAACACAGTAATGAGGAAATGAAAGGGTTGAGGAAATAGAACCAGTTAGGTTGGTGAAGATAATGATTTGGTAGACCAGTTCCAACTGCTGTCTCGGTTATACGTCTGTTGGAGCGGCTGAGTATTTAAACTCGAGGACACACAGTCCGGACACCCGGTCGCTGAGCATGCAGCTCAGATACCAAGTCCTCACCGATTCTCCTTGAACTAAGGTCACATGCACCTCGCCCAATCACTCGTGGTAAGTCTTCAGCGACTTCCAAACCTTCACAGACTTGGTCACTCGGCGATCCACAATTCCTCTTGGATGCTCTAGACCATGATGCCTAACCGTCTGGAAGAAGCAGAGTCTTCAAAGGTAACAAGCGCCGGATCCACGCAGATCAATCTCTTCAAGATGCTCAATCACTTTGGGTTTGTAGGGTTTGGTTTTGGGTTTTCCTCACTCGATGATTTTCGCCAAAGTCCTCTGGGGATGGGTTGCTCTCAAATGACAAGTGTCAAGTTCTTCGAGCAGCCAACCAGCTAGCGGTTGTTGGGGCGGCTATTTATAGCCTAGGAGCAGCCCGACATGATAAGACATAAATGCCCTTCAATGATATGACCGTTAGGTGGATAAGATATTTTGGGACAGTCAAGCCAAGAAGACAAAGAACGGTCGGAAATTTGAATATCAAATTCTCGGGGCCATCATGTTCCTCATCGTAGGCAATCCAGATCGGCGAATTCCTAACTCCTCGGTCGAAACAAATTCTCAACGATCGTAAGAACTTCGCTCTCACATCAAGAAATTGACTGAATCTGTATGAGATTTCCAAAGGCTTCACTCAAGGGATTGGTAGGTGTAGGATTTTGAGTTGAGCATCACATGGAAATTTTTCCTTAGTATTTCCTCGACCCCTTTAACAAGACGGTGTTTCCTATGACTCAAGAAAGAGAAAATGAAACTACAAAACAAAAGTCTTCACGCTTCATGTTCCTCAAATGAATACCAAGTCTTCAAGGTCACACCAATTTCTTCACTTTCAAAGTCTTCGAAAGTCTTCGAATATCAAAGTCTTCAACAAGAGCTTCATTTTAAGGGGTCGACTTTCTCTGTAAATATCAAACTCCTCATAGACTTGTAGACCTGTGTACACTCACAAACGCATTAGTTCCTTAACCTATAAGTCTTCAAGCTTGTCAATGTAGTCCAGGTTATGCTCATCCGCCGGATCCTCCCATGCCAACAACGGACCTTCAAATTGTGGGAGTTCGATCCGGCACAGCACCAAACTCTGAAGAGGCTCTTCGACACAACGTACGAAGATGCCTGGAAGGTGCTGTTCAAGGGCGCCGAGGCTTCCACATCCGCTACCGAAGATCGAGGATTCAGCTCGCAGCGTCAAGCCAGCGAGGTAAGTTATTTTACCCTTTCTGGGACTCTTTTTTCATAGTTTGAGTTCATGCAGGATCTAAAACTCCCTAACCTTTGACAGATCGGTCAGACGTCCGGACAGATTAACTGTCCAGCCCCTTGCTAGAAGACCTAGCGGACGCCCATTGATTGGAAAGGGCTGGGTTCGCACCTCACGTGGTGCCGGAGAAGAAGTCCAAGAAGAAGGCCACGGAACTCGAAGGAGCTCCCGGCGCCAGTCTTGTCGGACTCATCATCCGACGACTCGAGGCGGAATCCTCCCCGAGGACGAGGAGGAGGAAGGAAGCCTCTCCCAGCCGGGGAGAGAAGAATAGGAAGGCCGCCCGATCGGGAGGCCGGAGGGTCCAAGAAAGGAAGGACCTTCCTCCGACTTCTCCACCAACGCCGACAACGACGAGGAGGAGGGCCAACAAGGGCCAAGCCCTCGCGAGATCGTAAGTGTCCGGACTCTGAATAGCTCATGACTTTTATTTGTCGCATAGTGTCTTCTAACGCCGAATATAACCATGTAGCCCGCCCAAGGACGAGCTCACCGCTTCGTCGAGCGGCTCCCTGGATTCGTCGGATGTGAATAGCACTTCACTTCCGACCGCCTCCTCTCCTCGTGACGCAGACGACACTGTGGTGGAGTCCCAAAAGGGGCCCAGCCAGGAGGAGGTGGTCCTGGAGGCGCCGCAAGGCGACCTCCCGGACTCTGGGCGCAAAGGGGGCGAGACCCCAGAGGGCTCTAAGTCCGGCCCTGTGCCGGACTCCATACCAGAACCTTCAGTGGTTCCAAAGTCCGGCAAGCGTCCCCTTCGTAAGAAGGGCAAGACTGCGACGCCGGTGACCTCCGTCCATCCAGAGGCACCGGATAGCTTGCTGGAGGCGCTTAACAGCGCCTCCATCGACGAGGAGCACCGCACTGTTATGAGTGTGGTGATCCAGAAAGTTCAGTCCGCCAAGAGCAGGCTGACTGAAGCCTGTACCAGCCTTCTAACAGGCTTTGAGGTAAGTTTAGAATATGTAAAAATATTACCGCATAGACAGTAGCCCCTGATGCTTAGTTCGGTGTTCGGAAAGAAAAGCCGGACTGAGGATCTAAAAAGATATACGTAGGAGTCTAACATAAGTATGTCAATATGGGAATGCAGGCAGCGCAGCTGACCTCTGCCAAGACCGATCATGGAGGTCAATGCATTGAAGCAGAGCCTCGAAGGTCCGAGAACGAGCTCATCCTTGCCAAGAAGCAGCTCGAGGACAAGGAAGGTAAGTAATACCTTATTAAAGAAATACCTTACGAAAAGGATTTGGTTGCAAAATGACAGGACTAACGTGGGTATTGTAGGGGCCACGAACAAGGTGGCGACCACGAAGGAAGCGGTGTTCGCGTCGAAAGCAAAGCGCCGGAGCGCACCGAGCGAGAGAAGGGAGGCACGGTGGCGGAGGTGCGGCAAGAGCTCCAGGCTCTCGTGGAAAACACGAGTTTGGAGCGTGATCAAGACTCAAGAGTCCGAGCTCGCCTCGGCTCTTGAGAGTGCCAAAACCGCTAAGGCCGCAGCCCAAAAAGCCCTCCAAGAAATTGAATCATTAAAGAAGATAGCGGCGGGTAAGGCATTCTTTATGCAAAGCAAGCATGTGAAAGTGAATTACCTATTACTTACCCGAATCCGGAGCTCTCTAGGAGCATTCACAGATCTGCCCCGTAGTGTGTCTGATGCTGCCGCGTTCTACCGCGCCAAGGAGGGGAGCTCGACGGAAAAGGTGTTCTGGTCTCAGTATGCTGAGGCCGGACATCCGGTGCCCCTGAGCGACCAACTGAAGCAGCTGGTCGAGCTCCACAAGGTCGCCGAACAGGCCATGAAGGGCCTCATAATTCGGTTGTGGCCATTGGAAGCCATGCCTAGGAGCTACTTCGGGCTAGTGCGACGGCTGGTGGACGCCTGTCCATGGATTGAAGTCATCAAGCGCTCCGTCTGCATTGAAGGTGCCCGTCGGGCCCTTGCCCGTGCTAAAGTGCACTGGGGCAAGCTGGATGCTGAGAAGCTTGTGACGGACGGGCCACCGAAGGGCAAGAAGCATCGCAAGCCCGAAACGTATTATGAGGGCGTCCTGAAGGGTGCCTGCCTTATAGCGGGTGAATGCTCCAAAGATGTAATTTTTGAATAGACTCGCATTTGTTATCATGTATGCTGAAAACTTGTTCACATGCGCTAAGCAACGCTTGTGAATTTAAAATATTACCTTATGTGTGGCCGTTTATCAAATTTGAGAGATGGCAAGTCGTTGTCTTCAGTCCCCATGCCACGAGTGCTAGGGTGTTCAGGATAAACTTGAGCGCTCTTGTTCCCATTCTTGGGTCCTTCGAGGGAGGCGCTCAACGCAACGAACAAGGCAACTGGACTATAGTGCTTGCACACTCACTTAGCCATAGAATTCTATAATTTTAAATTTCGTGAAGCCCTAGTATTCGAAGACCGAGTTCGGGCGCTATCCACGCCTTGGCGGACAATGCCGACTCGCCTAAGCGGCATAAGTCTATAGGGACCCAAAAACCTCCCAAACAGCGACGGCTCTCGCCCATCATGACGGTCAGTTTTAGCTTTCTCACCGAGGTGCTCAACCCAGCTCAACCGGGGCACAATCGCAGTGGTTCTCCTAGCGCTACCTTAGCCGATATAACGGAACGTAAGGTACCAAAACATGGGAGCTGGGCAAACCAAACTATTGACCCAAGACATGATTCGGAGCCGATGCATATAATGTTATAAGTTCGGGGTGCCGCACTTGTGGAAGTGTTCGGACTTATCACACCATATTTTTGGGGTACTTAAGCCCCTGGTGTATTGGCCGTACCAAAGTGTACGGGTGCAACATGTCATGAATGAACATATATATAAATAAAGAAAGGAATGCAATAATAGGCAAAAGCTATGTATTGTTTATTCAAAAAGGTATTGCAATGAAAGCAGAACGATACAAATAGTGCGATAAGCAAGGGATGGGACTATTTAACATGTCCTCCTCCAGGGGTAAGCTGCGGATGGTATGTAAAACAGGTATAATGCTCGTAGTAGAGACCACCGGACACTCGACGAAGCGCTTCCTGGCTGTTGCATCGTGAGTTCGGCAATTCTAGTGTCGGACAAGGCTTCGGAAAACGGAGTCCCGAAAGTAAGAGAAAAGAAGAAAGAAAAGAATGACACAATCGGAGCCCCAGTGCGGTTGAGCCGCATTCAGGCGCAGCGTGGTTGTGCCCTCCCCTTATGCCCATGGTATCTCCAGAGCGTAGTTATGTACGCGTAGTAATCGGCTTCGCAATTTCGCGAGGGCTGGGGTTGGGGCCGGATTGCTACACGTGCTCGGATCGTGCCAGGCGATCTTGTTGTAGGTTACTCCGGGCGCGCTTGACGGTGTCTGGACGTTTAATAGCCGGACTTGAGAATTGCTGTGAGAGGCTGCTTTGCACCTCCGCCACGAGGGCCGCCGTGTGCTCCTCCGCTCGGAGAGAGCGCTCGTGTTTCCATTGACCGTGATTACCCTCGAGGGCCTGGCATTTTGAGCTTGAGGTATGCGTGAAAGGCACCGCATTGAACTTTGCAAATGCGGTTCGCCCAAGCAAAGGCGTGATAGCCGCTATGGAACGGGACTATGTCAAGATTAACTCTTTGCTTTGGAAGCTATCCGGGATCCAAGACCACTTCGAGTGTAATCGAGCCTGCATAATTGGCCTCTACACCTGGTATGACGCCTTTAAAGGTCGTCTTTGTGGGTTTAATCTTTGAGCGGTCTATGCCCATTTTGCACATCAGATCCCGATAGAGCAGGTTCAGGTTGCTACCGCCGTCCATCGACTCTAGTGAGGTGAAATCCGTCGATGATTGGGTCAAGAACCACGCGGCGAATCCGCCGTGGCGGATGCTAGTGGGTGGTCCTTCGATCAAAGGTGATCGGGCAGAGGACCATGGGTTGAACTTTGGGGCGACTGGCTCCATCGCATATACGTCCCTTAGTGCACGCTTCCTCTCCCTTTTGGGTATGTGGGTTGCGTATATCATGTTCACCGTCCGCACTTGTGGAGGGAAGCCCTTCTGTCCTCTATTGTTCGGCGGCCGGGGCTCCTCCTCGTCATCGCTATGCAGCCCCTTGTCATTGAGTTCGACATTTAACTTGCCTGCCTGTTTGAAGACCCAACAATCCCTATCGGTGTGGTTGGCTGGTTTTTCGGGGGTGCCATGTATTTGGCACGAGCGGTCGAGTATTCGGTCCAGATTGGACGGGCCCTGAGTATTTCTTTTGAACGGCTTTTTCCGCTGACCGGGTTTAGAGCCACCGAATCCGGCATTGACTGCCGTACCTTCAGCGTTATCGCCGTTAATGCGGCGCTTGTGCTTGTTGCGACGCGACCTGCCATTACTGTCCTTGGTATCCGAACTACCAGGGTTTTTGGTCAAGTTGTTGCTACGAGCTAGCCAGCTGTCCTCTCCGCAAAAAGCGGGTCATGAGTGGTGTGAGGGCTGCCATGGATTTCGCTTTTCCTGTCCTAGGTGCCGGGCAAGCCACTCGTCATGGATGTTATGTTTGAAGGCTGCAAGGGCCTCTCGTGATCCGGACAGTCAATGATTTGATTTTTCTTGGTTAGGAACCATGTCCAGCATTGTCCGCCGATTCTTCCGCTGCTGAATTATGTGGCTGAGGTCATCGGCGTCGGTGGTCGCATATATGTGCCCGGAAGTTATCAAGGAATGCGGCTTCGTGTCCTCCCAACAACCAATAGATTCTCGCCGGCAGGCTGTTAAGCCAATGCCGAGCTGGTCTTTTAAGCTTGAGTGGGAGGTATTTGATGGCGTGTAGATCGTCACCGCGGGCCATGTGGATATGGAGGAGGTAGTCCTCGATCCAAACCACAGGATCTGTTGTGCCATCGTATGATTCGATGTTTACGGGTTTGAAACCCTCGGGGACTTGATGATCCATCACTTCGTCTGTGAAGCATAGTGGGTGTGCGGCGCCTCTGTATTTAGCTATATCACGACGCAACTCAAATGAGCTTTGTCTACTGTGTTCGGCCCGGCCGGAATTGCTGTATCCGGTGTGACGGTTATCGTCGCGTGTCGTGGGGCGCCCACGCGATCCGTAGATCGATCTTGTTTGCCTTGCCTTGTCCTCCAATATGTCTCGCAGGTCTGGCGCGTTTCCCCGTGCCTTGGTACTTTTTGAGCGACACCGGGGTGCGGCTTGAATGGAGGGTCTAGAGGCCTCTTTGTCGCGACCACGGGGTGGCCGGTCGGCCGCATCATGCGCTGGTGATGTAGGTTTGGGTGCTGCTTCCTCTAATTGGGGTAGCAGCCTGCGTTTTGGGTATCTCTTGGAGGGGCGTTCGAGTTCGTACTCTTCGGCTGCAAGGACTTCAGTCCATCTGTCAGCTAGCAAGTCTTGGTCAGCTCTAGGATGTTGCTGCTTTTTCTTGAGGCTGCTTGCCGTGGCCATAAGCCTGCGTTAGAAAGGCTCCTGTTCAAGGGATCCTCGTGCACGACAAATTGGCCATCGCCGAGGCTTGCCTCATCTTCGAGGGAGGCATATAATTATCGCCCTCCACCTCCCCGCCCGCCGCTCTATCATGAGGGCTGGCTTCTCCTCCTCCCGTGCTGAATCCTGCCGGAGGGGTTGTCTTCGCACTGTCTAGGGTGTTATTATCTCCGTGCGGAATCACCGCTTTTGCTGTGGAGGATTTAGATTGGCGCCACGACGCCGGGCGCTTGGGCTGTTTCTTGAGGGGTCATCCTCCGCTGTTCCACCGTCGTTCCCATCTTTTGGGATGTCCACCATGTATATGTCGTATGACGAGGTGGCCTTCCAGTGCCCCTGTAGGCGCTGGTTCTGGTCGCTCTCAAGATCGCCGCCCATACCGCCGATGTCTTCGGAGTCGAAGTCGAGCATGTCGGTTAAATCATCGACAAGGCTACAAAGTGGGTGGTGGGTGGGCGTTGAATTTCTTCGTCGTCCGCCTCCCAACCTTCCCGACCGTAGTCCGCCAGGCTCTCCGATAAAGAGAGAGACTTTAGTGAATTCAGGATGTCGCCACAGGGCGAGTGCTGAAAGATGTCCGCGGCAGTGAACTCCATGACCGGCGCCCAATCGGATTCGATTGGCCGGGGCGCGGGAGGTTCGGAGTCCGGAGAGGAGTCCGGCACCTTGGAGTCACGGTCTTCGCAAAGGACGGGGATGGAGTTTGGCTCGATCGCCGTAGAGATCGTAGCCCCCGAGGCGGTGTCCAACCACCCGTCCTTGATCGGCGGAGTCGGCTCCGAGCTAAGGGTCAGAGCGGACGCTGGTGCGGCCTCCAGTGCACTGTTCGGCGGCAGAGCTAGATCGTGCCCATCGAGACAGTGTGGCGTGCTTGGCTATGGCTCGAATCCGTCAAGATCAAGTCTCCGCGATGTCACCGTAGTTCAAACTCCCAAATCTGACCTGATGGCCAGGGGCGAGCTTCGATCCGCTCCAGATGGCCAAGTGAATTGCCCGCAGCAAAAGCCGCCAACACGAAGATCTGTCCGGGAGAAAGGTCTCACCCTGGACCGCTGCGTTGTTGATGATCGAAGGAGCCATCGGGCCTAAGGATGATGACACAGAGGAACTCTCAATGAAAGCTCCAATGTCGGTGTCAAACCGCGGATCTTGGGTAGGGGTCCCGAATCAGTGCGTCTAGGCGGATGGTAACAGGAGACAAGGGACACGATGTTTTTACCCAGGTTCGGGCCCTCTCGATGGAGGTAAAACCCTACTCCTGCTTGATTAATATTGATGATATGGGTAGTACAAGAGTGGATCTACCACGAGATCAAAGAGGCTAAACCCTAGAAGCTAGCCTATGGTATGATTGTTGTTCGTCCTACGGACTAAGACCCTCCGGTTTATATAGACACCGGATAGGGTTAGGGTTACACAGAGTCGGTTACAATGGTAGGAGATCTACATATCCGTATCGCCAAGCTTGCCTTCCACGCCAAGGAAAGTCCCATCCGGACACGGGACGAAGTCTTCAATCTTGTATCTTCATAGTCCAGGAGTCCGGCCAACGGTGATAGTTCGGCTATCCGAACACCCCCTAATCCAGGACTCCCTCACCCCCCCTCTAGTCAACTATATCGATCCTTTCAATTGGTATCAGAGCCTCGTCTCTTTATTAAGGACTTTGTCGTCCGAAGAGTATGGTTGACACCGGAGACGGTGTGGAGGAGCACTCCAGTGTGAATCCAATCTCGTCTACGGCCGATGGGGGAACCGCGGTCTCTCGTGAGGAATTCAATGTGGTTTTGGACACATTGAAGACCTCCATGACGACCGAGGTTGAAAGCATGTTTAATAAATTCTTAGAAGGGCTTAAACTATCCACCGCACTGTTGAAAGTGGGTGATCCCACTAACAAGGTGACTGCTACGTCTTGAGCTTGTGTTGGTTTCCCCCGAAGAGGAGAGGATGATGCAGCACAGTAGCGTAAGTATTTCCCTCAGTTTTTGAGAACCAAGGTATCAATTCAGTAGGAGGCCATGCGCAAGTCCCTCGTACCTACACAAAATGATAGCTACTCGCAACCAACGCGATTAGGGGTTGTCAATCCCTTTACGGTCACTTACGAGAGTGAGATCTGATAGACATAATATTTTTGGTATTTTTGGTATAAAGATGCAAAGTAAAAAGTAAAAGCAAAGGAAGTAAATAAAGTGATGGAGATTGATATGATGAGAATAGACCCGGGGGCCATAGGTTATAAATAGTGGCTTCTCTCAAGAGCATAGATATTCTACGGTAGGTGAACAAATTACTGTTGAGCAATTGACAAAATTGAGCATAGTTATGAGGTTATCTAGGTATGATCATGTATATAGGCATCACGTCCGTGACAAGTACACCGAAACAATTCTGCATCTACTACTATTACTCCACTCATCGACCGTTATCCAGCATGCATCTAGAGTATTAAGTTAAAAACAGAGTAACGCCTTAAGCAAGATGACATGATGTAGAGGAATAAATTCATGCAATATGATAAATACCCCATCTTGTTATCCTCGATGGCAACAATACAATACGTGCCTTGCAACCCTTTCTGTCACTAGGCAAGGACACCGCAAGATTGAACCAAAGCTAAGCACTTCTCCCATTGCAAGAACTACCAATCTAGTTGGCCAAACCAAACGGATAATTCGAAGAGACTTGCAAAGATAACTCAATCATACATAAAAGAATTCAGAGAAGATTCAAATATTATCCATAGATAAGCTGGATCATAAACCCACAATTCATCGGTCTCAACAAACACACTGCAAAAACAAGATTACATCGAATAGATCTCCACGAGAGAGGGGGAGAACATTGTATTGAGATCCAAAAAGAGAGAAGAAGCCATCTAGCTACTAGCTATGGACCCGAAGGTCTGAAGTAAACTACTCACACTTCATCGGAGGGGCTATGGTGTTGATGTAGAAGCCTCCGTGGTGGATGCCCCCCGTGGAGCTCCTAACAGGCCCCAAGATGGGATCTCGTGGATACAGGAAGGTACGACAGGTGGAATTATGTTTTGGCTCCCCTTCCGATCGCTTGGGGATACGAGGTATATATATATATAGGAGGAAGGAGTACGCCGGTGGAGCGTCGGGGGCCATGAGGTAGGGCGCGCCTCCACCTCGTGACCGCCTCGCACTTCTTGGAGTAGGGTCCAAGTCTCCTGGATCACGCTCGTGAGAAGATCACGCCTCAAGGTTTCATTCCGCTTGGACTCCTTGATATTCCGTTTCTTGAAACACTGAAATAGGCAAAAAACAGCAATTCAGGGTTGGGCCTCCGGTTAATAGGTTAGTCCCAAAAGTAATATAAAAGTGGAAAATAAAGCCCAATATAGTCCAAAACAGTAGATAAAGTAGCATGGAGCAATCAAAAATAATAGATACGTTGGAGACGTATCAGGCATCCCCAAGCTTAATTCCTGCTCGTCCTCAAGTAGGTAAATGATAAAAAGAGAATTTTTGATGCGGAGTGATACTTTGGCATAATTTCAGTATAAATCTTCTTACTTGTGATATGAATATTCAGATCTGAAAGATTTAAGACAAAAGGTCATATTGACATAAAAATAATAATACTTCAAGCATACTAACTAAGCAATTATGTCATCTCAAAATAACATGGCCAAAGAAAGTTCATCCCTACAAAATCATATGGTTAGGCTATGCTTCATTTTCGTCACACAAAGATGTTCCCAACTTCTATACCCCCGATGACAAGCCAAGCAATTGTTTCATACTTAAATAATCTCAAACTTTTTCAACCTTCACGCAATACATGAGCGTTAGCATGGATATAGCACTATGGGTGGAATAGAATATGATGATGGGGATTGTGTGGAGAAGACAAAAAAGGAGAAAGTCTCACATTGACGAGGATAATCAACGGGCTATGGATATGCCCATCAATTGATGTCAACATGAGGAGTAGGGATTGCCATGCAACGGATGCACTAGAGCTATAAGTATATGAAAGCTCTACAAAAGAAACTAAGTGGGTGTGCATCGAACTTGCTTGCTCACGAAGACCTAGGGCACTTTGAGGAAGCCCATCATTGGAATATACAAGCCAAGTTCTATAATGAAAATTCCCACTAGTATATGAAAGTGACAAAATGAGAGACTCTCTATTATGAAGATCTTAGTGCTACTTTGAAGCACAATATATGAGACTCACTACATGAAGAACAAGGTGCTACTTTGAAGCACAAGTGTGGTAAAAGGATAGTAGCATTGTCCCTTCTCTCTTTTTCTCTCATTTTTTTATTTTTTTTATTTGGGCCTTTTCTCTATCTCTTTTTTATGGCCTCTTTTTTTTCGTCCGGAGTCTCATCCCGACTTATGGGGGAATCATAGTCTCCATCATCCTTTCCTCACTTGGGACAATGCTCTAATAATGATGATCATCACACTTTTATTTCTATTACAACTCAACAATTACAACTCGAAACTTAGAACAAAATATGACTCTATATGAATGCCTCCGTGTGTATCGGATGGTGCAATGAATCAAGAGTGACATGTATGGAAAATAATGCATGGTGGTTTTGCCACAAATACGATGTCAGCTACATGATCATGCAATGGCAATATGACAAAAGTAATGTATGACATAATAATGATGATGGAAGTTGCATGGCAATATATCTCGGAATGGCTATGGAAATGCCATGATAGGTAGGTATGGTGGTTGTTTTGAGGAAGATATAAGGAGGTTTATGTGTGAAAGAGCGTATCATATCACGGGGTTTGGATGCACCGGCGAAGTTTGCACCAACTCTCAAGGTGAGAAAGGGCAGTGCACGGTACCGATAAGGCTAGCAAGTGCGGAAAGATAAAAGTGCGTATAATCCATGGGCTCAACATTAGTCAAAAGAACTCATATACTTATTGCAAAAATTTAGAAGCCATCAAAAATCAAGTACTACGCACAATGCTCCTAGGGGGATAGATTGGTAGGAAAAGACCATCACTCGTCCCCGACTGCCACTCATAAGGATGCACAAGCCAGGTACACTTCATGTTTCAAATTTGTTGCTACGGGACTTGCAAACTTCAACACAAGTATTTCTCAAATTCACAATTATCAACTAGCACGACTTTGATATTATTACCTCCATATCTCAAAACAATTATTAAGCATAAATTTATCTTAGTATTCAATTCACTCAAAAGAAAGTTTCACATATCTCGAACACCAAGTATATTAACATTAAGCAAATTACCATGCTATTAACGACTCTCAAAATGATCTAAGTGAAGCATGAGAGATCAATTTTCTTTAAAACAAATCCACCACCGTGCTCTAAAAGATCTAAGTGAAGTACTAGAGCAAAACTATCAAGCTCAAAAGATATAAGTGAAGCACATAAAGTATTCTAACAAATTCCAAATCATGTATGGCTCTCACAAAAGGTGTTTACAGCAAGGATGATTGTGGTAAACTAACAAGCAAAGACTCAAATAATACAAGACGCTCCAAGCAAAACACATATCATGTTGGTGAATAAAAATATAGCTCCAAGTAAATTACCGATGGAAGTAGACGAAAGAGGGGATGCCTTCCGGGGCATCCCCAAGCTTTGACTTTTTGGTGTCCTTGGATTATCTTGGGGGTGCCATGGGCATCCCCAAGCTTAGGCTCTTGCCACTCCTTGTTCCATAATCCATCAAAAGAATTCACCCAAAACTTGAAAACTTCACAACACAAAACTCAATAGAAATCTCGTGAGCTCTGTTAGAGAAAGTGAACAAAAGACTACTTTAAGGTACTGTAATGAACTCATTCTTTATTTATATGGGTGTTAAACCTACTGTATTCCAACTTCTATATGGATTATAAACTATTTTACTAACCATAGATTCATCAAAATAAGCAAACAACACACGCAAAACAGAATCTGTCAAAAACAGAACAGTATGTAGTAATCTGTAACTAACGCATACTTCTGCAACCCAAAAATTTCTACCAAAACTAGAAGACCTGGACAATTTGTTTATTGATCAGCAGCAATTGGAATCACTATTTTGTGACGTTCTGTTGATTTTTAACAATTCGGGCACTGAGCGCAAAGATTCTGGAAATTACAGCAAGATCAAATGACTATCTCCCAAGAAGATCTAATAGGTTTAACTTGGCACAAACACTAATTAAAAGATAAAACCACATCTAAACAGAGGCTAGATGGATTATTTATTCCTAGACAGAAGCAAAAACAAAAACTAAAAATAAAATTGGGTTGCCTCCCAACAAGCGCTATCGTTTAACGCCCCTAGCTAGGCATAAAAGCAAGGATAGATCTAGGTATTGCCATCTTTGGTAGGCAATCCATAAGTGGCTCTCATGATAGATTCATATGGTAATTTTATTTTCTTCCTAGGAAAGTGTTCCATGCCCTTCTTTAAAGGGAATTGGAATCTAATGTTTCCTTCCTTCATATCAATAATTGCACCAATCGTTCTAAGGAAAGGTCTACCAAGAATAATAGGACATGAAGGATTGCAATCTATATCAAGAACGATAAAATCTAAGGGCACATAATTCCTATTTGCAACAATAAGAACATCATTAATTCTTCCCATAGGCTTTTTAATAGTGGAATCCGCAAGATGCAAGTTTAGAGAGTAATCATCAAAATCACGGAAATCTAGCAAATCACATAAAGTTTTGGGAATAGTAGAGACACTAGCATCCAAATCACACAAAGCATGAAACTCATAATTTTTAATTTTAATTTTGATAGTAGGTTCCCACTCATCGTGGAGTTTCCTAGGGATAGAAACTTTCAACTCAAGCTTTTCTTCATAAGATTGCATCAAGGCATCAACAATGTGTTCGGTAAAGGCCTTATTTTGACTATAAGCATGAGGAGAATTTAGCACGGATTGCAACAAGGAAATGCAATCAATTAAAGAGCAATTTTCATAATTAAATTCCTTGAGATCCAAAATAGTGGGTTTAGCCATATATCGATTTTTATTTCTTTCAATCCCACTTTTATCAATTTCATCATCAAGATCTAAAAACTCAGAATTCTTAGAACGCCTTCTAGGTAAAGGAAGATCATAATCAGTTTCATCAAGATTCATATGGCAAAACAAAGATTTAATAGGGGACACATCTATAACTTTCAGATCTTCATCTTGATTTTCATAGGAATTCGGTTTAGCGGCCATCTTATTAACTAAGGTAGCTTGCATATCCGAAATTTCAGCGGTCATCTTTTCAAGACGAGCAATTTGGGCTCTTATACCATCAAATTCTTTGGACATATCATCGAGCTCTTTATTCATATAACTCATAAAACTCTTTTGTTCCTTAAGCTCATTTCTAAAGAAATTATTATGCTCAAATTGCAAAACCGTAAACTTCCTGACATTGTTTTCGATCTCCTCAAGCCTATTAAGGTGAAGATCACCAAATTTAGGTAGGGCCATCGCGACGAACAAGCAAACTAACACACGGGCAAACAAAAGGCAAAGGAAAAGGCAACAGAAAGAGAGGAGGAGATTGGGAAAGAGAGGGCAAATAAAACGGCAAGGGTGAAGTGGGGGAGAGGAAAACGAGAGGCAAAAGGCAAATAATGTAATGCGAGAGATAGGGACTGTGATGGGTACTTGGTATGTTGACTTTTGCGTAGACCTCCCCGGCAATGGCGCCAGAAATCCTTCTTGCTACGTCTTGAGCTTGCGTTGGTTTTCCCCGAAGAGGAGAGGATGATGCAGCACAGTAGCATAAGTATTTCCCTCAGTTTTTGAGAACCAAGGTATCAATCCAGTAGGAGGCCACGCGCAAGTCCCTCGTACCTGCACAAAACGATAGCTACTCGCAACCAACGCGAGTAGGGGTTGTCAATCCTTCACGGTCACTTACGAGAGTGAGATCTGATAGAGATAATATTTTTGGTATTTTTGGTATAAAGATGCAAAGTAAAAATTAAAAGCAAAGCAAGTAAATAAAGTGATGGAGATTGATATGATGAGAATAGACCCGGGGGCCATAGGTTTCACTAGTGGCTTCTCTCAAGAGCATAGTTATTCTACGGTGGGTGAACAAATTACTGTTGAGCAATTGACAGAATTGAGCATAGTTATGAGGTTATCTAGGTATGATCATGTATATAGGCATCACGTCCGTGACAAGTAGATCAAACGATTCTGCATCTACTACTATTACTCCACTCATCGACCGCTATCCAAATGCATCTAGAGTATTAAGTTAAAAAGCAGAGTAACGCCTTAAGCAAGATGACATGATGTAGAGGAATAAATTCATGAAATATGATAAATACCCCATCTTGTTATCCTCGATGGCAACAATACAATACGTGCCTTGCAACCCTTTCATCACTAGGTAAGGACACCGCAAGATTGAACCCAAAGCTAAGCACTTCTCCCATTGCAAGAACTACCAATCTAGTTGGCCAAACCAAACGGATAATTCGAAGAGACTTGCAAAGATAACTCAATCATACATAAAAGAATTCAGAGAAGATTCAAATATTATCCATAGATAAGCTGGATCATAAACCCACAATTCATCGATCTCAACAAACACACCGCAAAAAGAAGATTACATCGAATAGATATCCACGAGAGAGGGGGAGAACATTGTATGAGATCCAAAAAGAGAGAAGAAGCCATCTAGCTACTAGCTATGGACCTGAAGGTCTGAAGTAAACTACTCACACTTCATCGGAGGGGCTATGGTGTTGATGTAGAAGCCCTCCGTGGTGGATGCCCCCTCCCATGAGCTTCTAACAGGCCCCAAGATGGGATCTCATGGATACAGGAAGGTACGGCGGTGGAATTAGGTTTTTGGCTCCCCTTCTGATCGTTTGGGGATACGTAGGTATATATAGGAGGAAGGAGTACGTCGGTGGGCGTCGGGGGCCCACGAGGTAGGGGCGCGCCTGGGGCGCGCCTCCACCTCGTGACCGCCTCTGCACTTCTTGGAGTAGGGTCCAAGTCTCCTGGATCACGTTCGTGAGAAGATCACGTTCCCGAAGGTTTCATTCCGTTTGGACTCCGTTTAATATTCCGTTTCTTCGAAACACTGAAATAGGCAAAAAAACAGCAATTCTGGGCTGGGCCTCCGGTTAATAGGTCAGTCCCAAATGTAATATAAATTTGGAAAATAAAGCCCAATATAGTCCAAAACAGTAGATAAAGTAGCATGGAGCAATCAAAAATTATAGATACGTTGGAGACGTATCAGTGACGGATGTAACTCCGACAAGGGGGAAGCTACTAGTGAAAATGCTCCTTCTTCTAGTGGTAAAAATGGCACCGGCATCTTTGCCCATGTAGAACCTCCACTTGTTTACGGTGGACCGGTTCCTTCCACTCATTTGAATCATGCCGGCCCTGCCCCTAAGATTGTGAAAAATGAGGACTTTGATTCTTGGGTCTATCGCTTTAAGCGTCATTTAAATCATGTGAATACTGATCTTTGGAGAATCATTGAAGAAGGTTTCTATCTGCATGACCGAAGCAACTTCACTCCTAGAGAAACCGCGGATAATCAATTCAATGAGAATGCTCTCTTCATCATCCAAGAATCAATTCCACCCGAAGATCTTCCTCATCTCCGGCCCTACTCCATGGCCAAAGATGCTTGGCACCAAGTTCTTTCCCTCTACAGGGGAAGTGCAAGCATTCAACGCTCCAACTATGAAGTGGTGCAAGATGAAGCCGATGAGTTTGCAATGAAAGAAGATGAAGAACCTCGTGAGCTTTATCCGGGAGTAACCAAACTCGCGGTCTCACTCCGAGATCATGGAAGCAAGGACACGGATGACAATTGGATCAAGCGCAAATTCCTCAAGGCAATGATGCCTTACCACAAGGCCATGTCCTCCGTCATTCGTCAAAGGCCGGACTTTCACACCTTGTCCTCAAGTGAAGTGTTCGATGAGTTCGTGGCTATGAGCATCTTGGACAAGACCGCCGACAATGCGGTGCTACATTCTCAAAGAGCAAAGAAGCCCAACCTTTCACTAAAGGCCAAGGTTAATGTGGAAGAAGAGGACGAAGAGGAAGAGGAGGAGAGCAACCCCGAAGATACAAAGTATGCCTATCATGAACACATGGCTCTTGCTTCAAGGCAATTTTGGAGCAAGAAGAACTCTAGGCCCAACTTTAACAAGAATAATTCAAGTGGCGCAAAGGTCAAGCAACGTGTGAGGACTTGCTATAATTGTGGCAATGTGAGCCATTTTGTTGCGGAATGCCCTTATGAGAAGAGGGAAGACAATGGTGGCAAGCTCATCCGGAAGGACAAGGCCAAGTCTTTCCCCAACAAGAGCAACTTCACCAAGAAGGCTCCTCCCAAGGCATTGGTGGTACAAGAAGAGTACAATGAGGATCATGATGATGATGAAGGTGGTGAGTTGGGTGCCATGGCCTCCGTTGCCATTGCGACGACTCCACGGGTGTCTCTCTTTGACTCACCCAATGAGAGCATCACTGCCAAGTGCCTCATGGCTAAAGCCACCAACAAGGTAACCCCCAACATCAAAACTACCATCATTAATCATCCTTCTTTGACGGATTGCATTGATGAACATGAGGGATCTAATGTGGAGGAGAATGAGTTTGCGCCCTTTATGGGTAAACTCAAGGGTAAATCCAAGAAGCACTTTGTTGCTCTCTTGGAACAACTTGGTGAAGCCAATGACATGATCGAGGCTCACGAAGATACCATCTCTAAGATGGAGGGGCATAGTCGTGACTATGCCGATGAGATTTCGGATCTTTCCAATGCTCTTGAGGAAGAGCGTGGTCTTCGTTTGGCTCTTGAGGAGTCATACAACGATGATCATGCTAAACTAAAGAAAGATCTTGATCATGCTCTTGTTGTATCTCGTGTGCTAAATTCCGAGAAAGCCAAACTTGGGATTGATCTTGCTAGACTCAAGGAGGAGTTTGATATACTTGACAAGGCTCACAAGGCCTTGAAGGGTATTCATGCTAGTCTTAAAGAGTCTCATAATCAACTTCAAGTGAAGCTAACCAAGGAGAAAGCCACCTTTCCTCATATGGTTTTAATTGATAATGCAAATGCTACTAACCCTTGTTGTGAGCATGTGCATCTTATTGAGGAGAATGCAAAGTTGAAGGAGCAACTTGAGAAAGGCCTTGTGTCGTGCATACAAGGTGAGAAGAACCTCAACAACCTTTTGAGTAATCAAAAGGAAGTTGTAGCCAAGGAGGGGATTGGGTTCGCACCCAAGCCCAAGAACAAGAAGAAGAATGACAAGACCAAACGACCTCCTCCTCTCAAGCAAACTTTTGTGAATGAGGGAGAGGGTGCTTCCAAGGAGAAGAAGAACAATGCGAAGGGTGGTGGTGTCAAGAAGGGAAATGCAACCCCTTCCAACAAAGCCAGTGACTTTAACCCTTCTTATGTGTTGTGTCATGCTAGTGATGGGCATGTTTATGCAAAATTTGTTGGTTCTCCTTATGAGTACATTGAATGGTCTATTTGGGTTCCTAAGACCCTTGTCACTTACATCAAAGGTCCCATTACAAAATGGGTACCTAAAACCAAGCATTGATCTCTTGTAGGTGTTTGCTTCCGATGGGGGATCATGGTTGCTCGATAGTGGAGCTATAAATCATATGACCGGAAGCAAGGACTTGGTGGTGGGCGTGCACAAGATTCCATCTATGCCCACCAATGTCGAGTGGGGTGATGCCTCATCTTCTAAGGTATTGGGACTCGGCAAGGTTGTCATTTCTCATGATCTCATGATCGAGAAGGGCATGCTTGTTGAGTCCCTTGCATACAATTTACTTTCCATTAGTCAACTTGCACTCATGGGTTTTGCCACCTTCTTTGATATTGATACTGTGGTCCTCTTGTGGAGCAAGACTCTTAAAGTAGCCTTTGTTGGGCATGTCGAGAACGGTCTCTATGTGATTAACTTTTCGGAGCGACCCACTAAGACCGCGACATGCCTAATGTCTAAAGTTGACGTGGGATGGCTTTGGCATTGCCGTCTAGCCCATGTCAATATGAGATCTTTGCAAAGTCTTCTCAAGGGGGACCATGTTCGTGGACTAACAAATGTTAGTTTTGCTAAAGATCGTGCTTGCAGTGCTTGTATCGAAGGAAAGCTACATGAGAAGGCTCACCCTCCCATGACTATCATTTACTCGAAGAGGCCTTTGGAGCTCCTTCACATGGATCTCTTTGGGCCTCCATCCTTTGATAGTCTTGGGGGTACAAAGTATTGCTTGGTGATTGTGGATGACTATTCAAGATACACATGGGTATATTTCTTCAAGAGAAAGAGCAAGACCCAACAAACTGTCATTGACTTTGAGAATGAAGCCCAACATCAACACAATGCAAAGATCTTGACTATAAAAAGCGACAACGGCACCGAGTTCAAGAACTACACCTTGGATGAGTTTATTAGTGATGAGGGGATCAAGCATCAATATTCCGCACCATACACCCCTCAACAAAATGGTGTAGCGGAGAGGAAGAACCGGATGTTGATGGATGCAGCAAGGACCATGATGCCGGAGTTCAAGTCTCCATACAACTTTTTGGCCGAAGCCATCAACACCGTGTGTCATGCATCAAATCGGCTCTACCTCCGCAAGGGCTTGAACAAGACTCCATATGAGATTCTCACCGGTAACAAGCCCAACCTCAAGTACTTCCGGGTGTTCGGGTGTAAGTGCTTCATTCTCAAGAAAGGTGTTCATTTGTCTAAATTTGAGGCTAGAGCTCATGAGGGCATATTTGTTGGTTATGCTACAAACTCCCATGCTTACCGTGTTCTTAATAAGTCCACGGGCCTTATTGAGGAGACCTGTAACGTGGAGTTTGATGAGAATAACGGCTCCCAGGTGGAGCAAAGTGGTACTTGTGACGTAGGTGATGAAATTCCTCCCCAAGCCATAAGAAGAACGGGTGTTGGTCATATCCTACCCGTTGAGGAACCCCTTGTGGCCGAAGGAGAAGGACAATGTTCCACTCAAGTGGAACCATCACCAACCCAAGACCCACACGCTTCCGAAGAACAAAGTGAAGGCCCTCAACCTCATGAACATGACCAAGGGCAGATCAACCTCAAGACACTGTTGAGTCACCAAGTGATGCCCAAGGTCAGTTCTCTCCTCCGAGCAAGTTCAAGATCAAGAGCAAGCTCAAGATCAAGAACAAGCTCAAGACGGCGCTCAAGATGATCAAGTGATCGCTCCTCAACTCACCCCCGAGGAGGAATTGGAGCGTCGTGCCGCCAAGATTGCTTCCAAGCTCACAACCAAGGGCCATCTCATGTCAAATGTGCTTGGAAGCATCCGAAAGGGGGTTAGCACTCGTAGACAATTGGCAAACTATTGTGAGCATCACACGTTTGTCTCTTGTGTTGAACCCCAAAAGGTATATGAGGCACTCGAAGATCCGGATAGGCTCAATGCCATGCATGAAGAACCCAACAACTTCGAGTACAACAAAGTGTGGCGATTGGTGCCAAGGCCAACGGGGAACCATAATGTCATAGGAACCAAGTGGATATTAAAGAAAAAGCAAGATGCTCATGGAATTATCATTCGCAACAAGGCCCGGTTGGTAGCACAAGGCTACTCTCAAGTCGAGGGTATCGACTACGGTGAAACCTTTGCTCCCGTTGCTCGCCTTGAATCCATTTATATGTTGATTGCTTATGCTTATCATCATAACTTTAAGTTGCAACAAATGGATGTGAAGAGTGCTTTTCTTAATGGTCCTATTAATGAGTTGGTGTATGTCAAACAACCCCCCGGGTTCGAGGATCCTTACTTCCCGGATCATGTGTATCAACTCGATAAGGCACTCTATGGCCTTAAACAAGCCCCACGTGCGTGGTATGACCACCTTACCGAGTTGTTGCAAGATCGTGGTTTTGATGTTGGGAAAATCGACCCCACTCTTTTTACTAAGAAGGTCAAAGGGGAGTTGTTTGTGTGCCAACAATATGCTGATGATATTATCTTTGGTTCCCCTAACAATGCTTTCAATGAGGAATTTGCCGCTCTCATGACCTCAAAGTTCAAGATGTCTTTGCTGGGTGAGTTGAAGTTCTTTCTCGGGTTCGAAATCAAACAAAGAAGAGAAGGAACCTTCATCAACCAAGCCAAATACACTCAAGACATGCTAAAGAGATTCAAGCTAAGTGATGTCAAGCCGGCTTCCACTCCAATGCCCACCAAGTGACAACTTGACATTGATCCCAATGGTAAAGCGGTGGATCAAAAGGTATATCGCTCCATGATTGGCTCCTTGCTTTACCTTTGTGCATCTAGACCGGATATCATGTTGAGTGTGGGAATTTGTGCACGGTTGCAAGCCACACCTAAGGAAAGCCACTTTGTGGCGGTCAAGCGAATCTTTCGATATTTGGCTCATACCCCAAACTTTGGCTTATGGTACCCAAGAGGAGCAAACTTCAAGCTTGTAGGTTATTCAGACTCGGATTGGGCAGGAGACAAAGTGGATAGGAAGTCCACTTCTAGAGGGTGCCAATTCCTTGGTTGCTCTTTGGTAAGTTGGTCTTCTAAGAAGCAAAGTTGTGTGTCTCTCTCGTCCACCGAAGCGGAGTATGTGGCAGCCGGTAGTTGTTGTGCACAACTTCTTTGGATCAGGAAAACTTTAAAGGATTATGGTGTCATTTGTGACAAAGTGCCACTTTGGTGTGACAATGAAAGTGCCATCAAGATTTCTCTCAACCCGGTTCAACACTTCAAGACGAAGCATATTGAGATTCGGTATCACTTCATCCGGGATCACATTAGGCGAGGGGAGATCGAGCTCAACTATGTCAACACTCATGATAACCTTGCAGATATTTTTCATGAAGCCCTTGGATGAAGCAAGATTTCGCGAGTTAAGGCATGAGCTAAATATCATTGATTTGAGCAATGTGACTTGAACCCTTGCACACCCCACCATACTCAACTTGTTGTCTTATTTAGGTGTAGGCATGGACATAGGGGGAGTGTTGTTCTCTCAATGAACTCTCCCTCCCCCCATTATGCATAAATTGATCAAGTTTTTCACATTAGCCACTTTTATGGTACTTGTGCTTCAAAGACGAGTTTTGGTCATGGGCCCAAGGTTAAAATCTTCGCAGCGCCATACCTCTTGACTCAAACATAGGTGGCCTCGGCCATCGCCCTCTCTTGAAGAGGTGTGTGTTTCCCGTCCTCTTGCTAGTGTTCTCGTTGCTGAGTCTTAGTTTCCTCTTCTTGCCGTTTGTTTTCCTTCTTTTTGAGCCGAGCCGTTTGGTGTCTAGTCTTTGAGTCTTTCTGGGCGGTACTGCCGCTGGTGGTGCGCGCTACTACTGCTTATGTTGACAAGTGGTACTACCGCCCACCCGAGCGGTACTACCATTGAGGGGCGGGACCAGGGGTTATGTCGGGGCATGGGGAGGTTTCGTCTCCCCCATACCCATTCGCACCGCCCCCTCGTTCCTCTTCGTCTCTCCAACATCGACTTGCCGCGGGAGGGCTCCGGCATGCCGCCGTCTCCGGGCCGTCCCTCTCCATTTCCTTTGGTGGAGTCGATCCCCACCCTGTCCTCTTGCCATGGATGCCGGTAATGGTCCTTCTGAGCAGCATGTGCGATGTGTCAACCCTGGGCGTGCAACTTCCAAGCGCTACCGCACCTCTGAGACAACGGCGGCCTCATCAAGTGTTCCGCCTCCTCCTCAAATGAAGAAGATGAGTGCGTCCAAGCCCAAGCCAAGGACCAAGTGTGTGACAGAGTTGTCTGCCAAGGAATTCTGGGAGAAGCGTCGGCGCAACCCCTATGAGGTCGATCAAGAACCCGCCTTGGTCAACCGCCCGTTCTGGAACCATTTTCAATATGCATCTACTTTGATGTGATCAAATCCAAGAAGAATCTTTTTATTGTTGTTCGCTCCATCGACGTTGACTTTATGGAGAAGGATCTTGTCTACTTTGGGGAGGCTCTTCAGATGTGCACTCAGTTGAACATCCTCAGGATCATGCAGTTCATCAAGGACTTTGATGCAGATTTGGTGGCCCAGTTTCATGGCACCGTCCATCTTGGGACAGATGAGGACAGGACTCTGACTTGGATGACAAATGGCAGACTGCTCTCTGTCAAGTGGAAGGCCTTCATGGAGCTTTTTCAAGTTGAGGATCAAGGTCTTGATAACCCAGTTGGCTTTCGCCCTCACCGCAATGCAACTTCCACTCACAAGCAATCTCTCTGGACATACTGTACCTTGAAGATTCACCCAGTGACTAAGAAGGAGACCTATGAGCTGCCTGCATTTCTAGACATTCTCCATCGCATCTTCAAGGAAACTCTCTTCCCTTGCATTGGCAACTTGGATATGGTACACTCTTTCCTTGTGGACATGCTTCTTTTCTGTCAGCATGAGAAGGAAGAAAACACTGGAGAATCCTTGGATATCTCTCATGTCATGTGGTCTGAATTGGTTTCCGTCATCTCTGAGCGTAAATGCCCTATCTAAGGACCGTTTATCATGTTGCTCATTGAGAAGGCCTGGGAGCGTGTGTATCCTAAGGTATTGTTGGAGAATGGGGATCTAGTTTCTCATGAGATCAAGCGTCTGAGGAAGAAGGAGAACTGGGGCACCGTAGCTTCGAGTTCGGGCGTTCCGCCTAGAGCTGCTGACAAGGAGACCGAGGCTGATGCTGATGATGACGATGACTATGAGCCTTCTGGAGCAGAGCCCTCTTGGGAAAAAAAGCTCAAGCGCAAGATGAAGAAACTCTTCTGCATGGAGTCTCATGGTCAGTACATGACTCATGTGGCTGAGAAGCAGGCCAGGGTCGTCACAAGGAGCTCATGCGTCAGTTGGGTGCGACCGTTGCCAGCGGATCTGAGGGCCAGATCACTGAGGAGGAGTGGATTCAGCAGCACTATCCGTGGACCGATTCAGACACCGAGCAGTTTCCGACTGAGGATGGCAGTGCAGACAATCCCGCCAGGATGTGATGATAGGGCCACTCAGTTTGCTATCACCTGGAGCCTTAGCAGCGCTCTTTGCCTTTTTGGCATCTTGATGCCAAAGGGGGAGAGAGCTTAGGGATTTGTCGTTGTCGAGTTGCGAGCGTGTGTTTGTGTGGCGTGTTTGCCTTGCCTGTCTTTCTCGCAAACTCTTTTCTCGTGTTGAACCTTACTTGCTTTGGTTTGGTTTGTGCTCGTGAGACTTATCTATCATATGGTGTAAGATATATGCACTCTATCGCATCTTATTGAGCTTATGTTATCTTGTGCTATTTATATTATGCTCATATTTACTATCTTGCTTAGTGTTAGCCTTATTGTTGCAAGATATGCATTGTCTATAAAATATAGGGGGAGTGTTGATCCTAGTATGTGTGTCGTGCAGTCCAAAGCACTTATCTAGATAGCACACATCTAGGGGGAGCCCGTCTATATTTAAGAGATGTGGGGTTTGCTTATGTCCTATATTTTTTCCATTTGTGCAAATCCCGTATTGTCATCAATACACCAAAAAGGGGGAGATTGTAAGGGCGTATTTATCCCTAAGGTGTTTTGGTGATTGATGACAATGCTTTTGTGGACTAATCGTGTGCCTTGAGTATTTCAGACGTTTCATCACTAGGCACAAGACGGTTTTTGTGCCCCTCGAAGACTATTGAAGACGGCATTTGTCTACGTTTCTTTTCGGTGGATTTGAGTTGTAGGAAGGCCGTACTATTAAGAGGGGTCCGCATTGGTTAGGCTAGGGTGGAATCAACACGTACGCATCCCTTTTTGCACCCTCTGAGCTTTTCCGTTTCGTTGAAGGCTCCCTTGTTGCCTTCTCCCTGAGGTCTGGTCCCAGCGGTAGTACCGTGAACCCCAGCGGTAGTACCCTCGAGAGCTACAAGCGGCAGTACCGCTCCTCAGCGATAGTACTGCTTGGAGCTCTCAGCCGTAGTACCGCTGCAGCTCCGTGCTCCTACCGCCTCGACTCAAGGGTTCTCCTTTCGTGTCGGGTTTTGCGACACTAGCTGCGGCAGTAGGGGCGGTAGTACCGCTCGTAGGCGGTAGTACCGCCCTGGGTCCAGGTCCTGCTCTGCTCCTCGCTCCCATCTTACTACGCGGCAGTACCGCGAGGTGGAACGGTAGTACCGCTGGCCACAGCGGTAGTACCGCCCACCCCAGTGGTAGTACCGCCCTGTGCGGGGCTGAGTGAGGGTAACGATTGGTTTGTCCTCCACCTTTATAAAAGGAGGTCCTCTTCTCCAAGTTGACCCACCTCTTTTCCCCCAAGCTCCATTGTTGCTCCAAAGCTCATTTTCGCCCGATCTCTCTCCCTACCCAATCAAACTTGTTGATTTTCTAGGGATTGGTTGAGAAGGCCCAGATCTACACTTCCACCAAGAGAAATTTGATTTCCCCACTCATCCCTTGCAGATCTTGTTACTCTTGGGTGTTTGAGCACCCTAGACGGTTGAGGTCACCTCGGAGCCATATTCCATTGTGGTGAAGCTCCGTGGTTTCATTGGGAGCCTCCAATTCGGTTGTGGAGAGAGCCCCAACCTTGTTTGTAAAGGTCCGGTCGCCGCCTCCAAGGGCACCAATAGTGGAATCACGGCATCTCGCATTGTGTGAGGGCGTGAGGAGAATCTGGTGGCCTAGTGGCTTCTTGGGGAGCATTGTGCCTCCACACTTTGCTCCAACGGAGACGCTTTCCCTCAAAAGGAAGGAACTTCGGTAACACATCCTCGTCTTCACCGGCTCCACTCTTGGTTATTTCATCCCTTTACTTGTGCAAGCTTATTTGTGTTATATACCTTTCTTGCTTGTGTGCTTGTTGTTTTTGCATCATATAGGTTGTCCACCTAGTTGCATATCTAGACAACCTACTTTGATGCAAAGTTTAATTTGGTGAAGAAAAGCTAAAGATTGTTAGTTGCCTATTCACCCCCTCTAGTCAACTATATCGATCCTTTCATAGTGGTATTGTCAGCCATCAACACTTGATGCTTTTCTTGATTTATACCTGCGCCGATTTCAGCATCGCAAAGAGCTCGGGGAATTGTTTTCATCATCCCTTGCATATTATAGTTCATTACGAAGTTCCGGTAACTTGGTGATAGTGACTAGATAACTCTATCAAGCACTATCTTATCTGGAAGATTAACTCCCACTTGATTCAGCTGATTGTAGTACTCAGACATTCTGAGCACATGCTCACTGGTTGAGCTATTCTCCTCCATCTTGTAGGCAAAAATACTTGTCAGAGGTCTCATACCTCTCGACTCGGGCATGAGTCTGAAATACCATTTTCAACTCTTGGAACATCTCATAATCTCCATGGCGTTTCAAAACATTTTTAAAGTCCCGGTTCTATGCCGTAAAGCATGGTGCACTAAACTATCAAGTAGTCATCATACCGAGCTTGTCAAACGTTCATAACGTCTGCATTTGCTCCTGTAATAGTTCTGTCACCTAGCGGTGCATCAAGGACACAATTCTTCTGTGCAGCAATGAGGATAATCCTCAGATCACGAACCTAGTCCGCATCATTGCTACTATCAACTTTCAACTTAGTTTTCTCTAGGAACATATCATAAATAAAACAGGGAAGCTATACGCGAGCAATTGATCTACAACATAGATATGCAAATACTATCAGGACTAAGTTCATGATAAATTTAAGTTCAATTAATCATATTACTTAAGAACTCCCACTTAGATAGACATCCCTCTAGTCATCTAAATGATCACGTGATCCATATCAACTAAACCATGTCTGATCATCACGTGAGATGGAGTAGTTTTCAATGGTGAACATCACCATGTTGATCATATCTACTATATGATTCATGCTCGACCTTTCGGTCTCAGTGTTCCGAGGCCATATCTGCATATGCTAGGCTCGTCAAGTTTAACCTGAGTATTCTACATGTGCAAAACTGGCTTGCACCCGTTGTATGTGAACGTAGAGCTTATCACGCCCGATCATCACATTGTGTCTCAGCACGAAGAACTGTTGCAATGGTGCATACTCAGGGAGAACACTTACACCTTCAAATTTTAGTAAGGGATCATCTCATAATGCTACCGTCGTACTAAGCAAAATAAGATGCATAAAAGATAAACATCGCATGCAATCAAAATAAGTGATATGATATGGCCATCATCATCTTGTGCCTTTGATCTCCATCTCCAAAGCACCGTCATGATCACCATCGTTATCGGCTTGAGACCTTGGTCTCCTTCGTAGCATCGTTGTCGTCTCGCCATGTGGGGACCCAGACTCATAAGTCGAGATCACCGAATGCACGTGTACAGTGATCCCAGAGATCAATGCTCACTGAACACACAGAAGCTGAATAACAAGAGTCTTACATCCATACATACCGTTTTACACAAGTAGGACCATTATGGTCAAGTCTTGAGTGTATCATCGCAGCGGAAATCTTCAATAACAACTTGGACCCATGCCATCTGCCTTAACCCTACATGCATTCTTACTAGGAAGCGTCCTAGCTCGCATCTTCTTCACCGAAGTGTTCTTCATCACATCCTATTCTTTCATGCCTGGCCAATAAAATAACCAGTGGCATACCAATGAGTACTTTGAATGTACTCGCAAGCAACCCAAGGGTGATAACAGAATAATTATGCAAGGCACTACCGCTAAATTGGCATTTTTGCGGAAAGCTAGTTTTTCTCATGCAAGTATGATCAACATTTATCAAGGATATGAATGCGTCTGCAACAAGTATCAGGAGGTTATAGACATCAACATCGAGAGAGAGTTATGAACAACTCATGCTCAAGCTCATCGTGACTTCCTCACGAATCACGTCAATAGATTTACCAAACCGTGTTGTTTGTCAAAAAAATATGGACATGGTCTAAGCAGCACCACCCAACTGTCCTTGACCGTGGACACCGCTATTCGAATAGTTTTACACTCTGCAAAGGTTGCACACTTTACCCACAAGATCCGGGGAACTTCCGTGTCATCCACGACCCGCGGTACCTCAAGTACCCGGGGTAAGCACCCGATCACTATCTTTCTCTAGACGATACTAACATAGGGTCCACTCGATTGGTAGTAACCCCCGTGCCTAACATTTCACAACTTAAACTTGTGGAGCCTCGCTCCCATATTCATCACATACCACTGGCACGGGGTACCAACGGTGTGTCCGGTGCCCCATAAAAATGTTCTTGGCCGCCCTACCTGGCACGACCCCGTCCTGAGAGAGTGCAACAACAACTCTCCCGTCACTAGTAATGCGGGCTCCAAGCTAGTATCGACCTAGGTAATCAATAATGCCCTTTCCCATATAAGGGTAGAGTGGTCGCGCATGTTTGGTTGGGACGGTCGAAAAATCTTAAATCTAATCCGTCTCTGTAAACAACACTCTTATCGAGCCTCGGTACACTACTTCTCCACCAAGTAGTGACCTAGTTCATCATCATCTCCCAGGGGCATTAGTGGCACCCACTGGGCTATTTGCAAGTATGTCAAACCACACTTGTTTCTTTCCATGCATAACCCTGACCCACTTTGCGTAGCCATTTACTATAGCATATTTCTACAACCCACCGGCATAACCCTCATAAGGAGGTAGGGTCATGCACCATGCAAGTATCAACGAGGAAGTAACAGAGGCAACCCATCAAGGTGGTTACCACCTCATCATGATTCCGTTGCAACAACAATATGGTGCTATATGACATGCATAAAAAGGGTTTCATAGACATGGTCAAGGGGCTGCTTGCCTGTTTTAACAAAGTCTTCGAGGTCTTCAAATATCTCTGGTCCAACTCCAAGCATTTCGTCTACTTCGTCAACTATCGTTGAAAGCAACCATAATAAGCAACACAAAAAGGCAAAAAATAAAAGTTCTCTAAAAATATTAATTTTACTTTTCTAGGACTTCTCTGGTTATATGAAAATTAACCAGAGTGGTTTCATTGGAATTGGATCGGTGGATATTTCTGAACATTTTGATATGATGGAATCAAGGGGTTTACGGATTTGTAAGAAGTGTACAAAAACATACTTTGAAAAATGAGCAAAGGCACCCATTTATCAAACCATGATTTTAGAAGCATCTAGGAGTTGGTTTCACTGGATTTGGAGTTCAAATGAATATTCTATGGATTTGCAAAGTTGACAAACATGAAGAAATGGCTCATTATTTTGTGGGCTACAGAAAGTATTAAGGAAAATGTTCATAACCTAAGTTATGAACTTAGATGTATCTGCAAATTTGAATCATGGCATTTGGATCAAATTTGAGCTCTCTGTGATTTTCTAAAGTTCATCACAAAAATGGAAAATGGGGTTTTGATAAATATGTGTGAAGATGAAGTTCCTGGAAAAATGTGCAAGTTGTACCATGATATAGATCATGATTTTATGAGCTACTAGAAATTTGAATCATCAAGTTTGGAGTTAATTTGAATTATTTATGGATTTTTGAAGTTGACTGGAAAAAGAAAAAGGAAATAAGGCTTTAACCTTATCCTGCGCACGGGCGACAGATAGACCGTGGGCCGGCCCAGTGGCTCGGCGGCGCAGGCGCTCGGGCAACGTCGAAGGCGAATTCAGCCTGGGCGTCTTCGTGGCAGGGAGACGGGCCAAGTAGAAGCCGCCTCCACTTATGAGCGAGCCCGACTGCCAGGTCGCTTACAGGCGGGCCCCGCCTGTCGGGTTCGTCCCCAACCTCCCGCTCGAACAGAGCAGAGGCAAGGGCGGTGTCGACGGCAGCTTGCTGGCGCCACAGGCCACCGTTTCCGGTGAGCTGGACATCGGCGTGCTTAGGGGATCCGGCCGCGTCCAACCATGGGCGGAACGGTCGCCCAGGGGCACCGGGTTGAGAAGGGCATCGGCCGCGGCGGACGAGGCTGACAGTGACGATGGAGCTCGACGGCACGACCACGGGGAGGAGATGAAGAAGCACGGGAGGGGCTCGCGGTGATGGTGAAGGTGCTCTGGTGCGGTCTAGAGGGGAGGAGGAGGAGCGGTGGGTGCGAATTTAGGCGGAGGCCGACGCCAAGGCCCCAGCCATGGTGGTGGATGGAGGGCACGGGAGGAAGAATGGGTTGACCTGGGTGGTGTTCGGGAGGGAGAGGGAGCAAATGGAGCGGCGATGGGGTCCTGGAACGGCCTTATGCAGCCGACCCGCTGCTCACCGTGGACGCGGCGCACGGGTGGCCGTGGCAACAGCTCGGGCGGCCAAGAGAGAGAGCACGGGGTTGTCTGCGGTGCTCGTGGGGGTGGAGTACGGCGCCAGGAAGAGAGAGAGCGAGCGGGGCGAGCTCCGGGTGGAGCCACGAGCTCGCACACGCATTGGCGGGCTCGGGCGGCTCTGGCACTGCGGCATGGGCATCTGAGAGGGGAAAGGAGGGGCCAGCGGTGGCGTGTTGCGGACGTCGAGGCACCTCGACTGGCGCAAGGGGAGGCTCGAGGTGGTCGGGGGACGCGGCGTCAACGGTCGCCTGCTCTGCCTCGCGCTCCAGAGCGCGTCTTTGGCCGGCATCCGTGGCTTTTCCGCGCGCACCCGCGCGTCCACTTGCGTCTGGGGGCTCTGAGAGGGAGTAAACAAAGTGCAAATGGCATTGGATGCCTTGGGGAGCCAGTAGAAGAGAGGAGGGGTGGTGAGAGAGTGAAAATGCTGCTGTCCAGAGAAGAAAAAAGAGCTTTTCACCCCCTTCATCATGGCTTCTCGGGCAGGGAAAGATGCAGGGGTTAGAGGAGGACCAGATGATGCTGTGGGAGAAAGCTTAGCTCATGGAGATTAGTCGAAATGGCCAAAACATGCATTTTAAATTTGTGCCAGAAGGTGTTTGATGGTGGTTTGGGAAAGCAAATGGATTCCAAATGATATGAAGATTAACAGGATCAAGTGGCATATAGAAATGGGGTTGATCACCAAGTTGGAGCTCATTTGGAGGAAGTTGACAATGCAACTTTGGTAAACCCTAGAAATTAGCAGAAATGGCTTTACCAAGATTTAGTCATGCAAATCAATTCTCCTTGATGCACCACTTGGTGTAGTGTCATCATTTGAGGATTTGAACATGTCCACAAAAATTCAGATCAAAATGACACACTTGGCAATGTAGAGTTGTTCAAATTTGGTTCTGGACAAAAAGGGTTTTGGGGCACTTTTGTGAACCAAAATTGTTTTGATTGACATGAAACTTTGCAAGATCATAACATTACGCATACGTGACTTGCTAGAATTTTCCTGGATTTATTTGAAAATATTTCTTATAGAAATATTTCAAATATTTGAAATGAGTTGAAATGGTTCTGGAGGGTTTTGTCCAATATTTTGATCATGACCATATGTTGAAACTCATATATATGGAAAATATATGTCCATTGAGTCTCCCTAATTTTTCTCAAATATTTTTAAAGCTTTAAAATAATTTTAACCTATTAAAGACCATTTCTGCATTAAGAAAAATCCTTTAAATAAAATAGGAAAGCAACTTTTAAAATTATATTTTTGTGGTTTCTGGGTATCCTATATCTAATAGGAGTCAAATATATTTTTGGAAATATTTTTACTGCCCTTAATTAAGTACTTGCAGTGCAAACCTCAATTCAGGGGTTTTTGAAAAACTAATTTTTGAATATACTATTTGGCCAAATTATTTTTGCAAGAAATTATTTTTATGTCCTATACACATGGCATGATCATTGGTTCAAGAGTTTGGAGCAAGGAGATGAAGTATAGGAGTTGGAGGATTTATTTGATTTTTAGAGCACTTGCAAGCGACAGACAAAATCCAATCAAGGCAAGGTCCAAAACACTCAAAAGTTTTTTGTCAAACCACATTTTATCATGATTGTTAGCTTAAGTGTAGTGGCCTGAAAATCAGGTTGTGACAGACCTACCCCCCTTACAAGAATCTCATCCCCGAGATTCCCAAACTAGGCGCGGAAAGGGATACAGAAACTTGGATCTGGGGTAGTCTTCAAATCCTCATGTTGCTTCTGCTTCCGTGTGGTGCTCCATTGAGCTTGAAGTACTTGATGGTGTGGCTTCATGTATGACGCTCTTCTTGATCCAGGTTGCTAATGGGTAGCTCGCGGTAGGTTAGATTGGGCTAGCTAGAAAGTCGAAAACACTTCCGGAGTTGTGTCATGTGGAAACATTACGCACAGTGGGTAACTCAGGTGGTGACTCCAGCTGGTAGTTGTCTACTTTTCGTCTTGCAGTGATCTTGAAGGGGGACGGTAAATCTTGGTGTGAGCTTCCTTTTGACATGGAAATGCTCGGTTTCTTTAATAGGAGTGGTTTGCAGATATGCGCGGTCTTCGACGAGGAAGTTCACTTCTTGACGATGGTGGTTGGTATAGTTCTTCCTCCTTGACATGGCGGTCTTCAGATGTTCCCTAACCAGCTGAACAACTCTTCTTCCGTCTTCAGGTGGACATGCATGTCCTCAAATAAAGATGATAACTAACTTGCCCAAGTACTCTATGAAGTATATGGGGTACATAGAGTGGGGTGAGGCATTGGTGGTGGTCACGGTTGAGTATTGGCCAAGGTCTTATCGATCTAGAGCCAAAGCCCAAGGCCAGGATCCGACCATGTTGTGGCTTGGTAGGGCGTAAGGGTTTCAAGGATTCTAGTGTGCGAGTGAATGTTTATCATCCCATCCTTGAGCACAATTTCTGAGATGCCAATTGTCCTATATCCTCATGGCTTCCGCGAGGAGGTCTAACAGAGTCATACATGTCAACCATCCCCAAACTCATATCCATGAAAAACTCCATGGGCAGAATATACAAGCTTCCAAGCTTGAATTAATCATGACAATCCAAGTGCTCAGCCTATCCTTGCAAGGTCCAAGATAGTGCATCTATATCCTAAGGAAACACGTCGTATGCCACTCCAAGATCTTGTTTCCTTCCTATGAGTCAACCCCAACAGCCCATTAAGTTCCATCAATCACTACACAATCCATTAATTCTACCAATCCAAAGTTTATGGTGTTCCACATGATCTCCTAAAGTCCATATAATCCCCAAATACTTAAAAGGCTATCCTTACTATAGTCAGTCCACCAATTCCCATTATTATGATATGATAAACTCCAAGGTCAAGCTCATACAGACCCCTAAATGAACTCTGACAATTAATCCAATCTCCTAGTTTATGGTCCACCGAGAAACATGGTATCAAGTTCACCAGTATAAATCCAATTTACTTCGAACCATGTAAAATTACTCTGCATCCATACTCCACTAGGGTAACCTATTTAATCCAAATATCATGTCCAACGAGAATTCCTACATGTTTACCCCAAGTCATTATTGTAATGCCAACCATCTCCTATCAATATCCCCTGGCTAAGTCAAATCCTTATACTTCCAAGAATTTTAGCTTACAATCATAATTGCCCAATTTACTCAGGGGCAATGAGAGTCATGCTACTCTATTAACTGATCCCACCAAGTTCATCTACCAACATGAAAGCCTTATGATCCACCAAAGAGTCTCAGATAATTCCTCAAGGACACTGATGTAAACTCACCAAGTCATTTGTCCTCTGTTCATATATCCCCAAATTGGTCTTTCCTATGGCATCGTCAGTTCTGGTGCTACCTTAGTATGGTAATGTGCTCGCTCACTATGCCCACTAGTTTCATAATGAACCCAGTCATAAGCAAGGCTTACTGTAGCTTAACTTGTTCTCTCGTGATTCCGTAGGTTAAGCTCATGGTTAAGGATTCGAGCTGGGGTATCTTGTGAAGTCTCGAAGGGTCTAGGAATGGGTTTCTAGTCTGGGGGGTTAAACATAACTCTACAGGGTAGCACTCGGTCATGGAGGTTGTAGCAAAATTCTTCATTGGTAGTTGGCTGCTGTCGGTGACAAAACCGGCGGATCTCGGGTAGGGGGTCCCGAACTGTGCGTCTAGGCGGATGGTAACAGGAGACAAGGGACACGATGTTTACCCAGGTTCGGACCCTCTTGATGGAGGTAAAACCCTACGTCCTGCTTGATTGATATTGATATTGTGGATGTTTACAAGAGTGGATCTACCACGAGATCAAGGAGGCTAAACCCTAGAAGCTAGCCTATGGTATGATTGTAAGGGTTGTTGTGATTGTTGTCCTACGGACTAAAGCCATCCGGTTTATATAGACATCGGAGAGGGCTAGGGTTACATAGAGTCGGTTACAATGGTAGGAGATCTACATATCCGTATCGCCAAGCTTGCCTTCCACGCCAAGGAAAGTCCCATCCGGACACGGGGAAGTCTTCAATCTTGTATCTTCATAGTCTTGGAGTCCGTCGATGATGATAGTCCGGCAAATGATAGTTCGGTGATGATGGTAGTCCGCTATCCGGACACCCCTAATCGAGGACTCCTCGGTAGCCCCCTGAACCAGGCTTCAATGACGATAAGTCCGGCATGTATATTGCTTGGCATTGCAAGGCGGGTTCCTCCTCCAAATGATAGAAGATTGTGAACACCGGGATAGTGTCCGCTCGCAAAATAAATTCCACATTCCACCGTAGAGAGAATAATAATATATACACAAGTTCAATCTGCTGACGTTTTTCGTGGTATGACGTCACACCACTACCAAGCCATTACTCGAATTGTTTTTTACTTTACCACCTCAGCGCATTTAGCGAAGCGGTTTCCTTGGCACGTCTTGTTGAAGCAGAGATCGTGTTTCCCCTTAATCTGGGATTCTCATCAATACGGGCGTGGGTAACCCAACCGCGTCATTGATGGTGACGCTTGGGAGATAAGCGAGTTTTACCAGGCCGGTGGGGGACGCGTAAGACTTCGCCCGCCCATATAAGGGATAAGGATTCACCTTCTCACCTACGCCTTCTTCCTCCTTTGCTTATCCATCTCCGCGCATTCGAGCTCCAGCGCCCAAGTTCGCGCATCTCGTCTCAACCTTCTCCGACCATGTCCGGAGCGGGAGGAAAATGGTTGGCCTCCACCGTTAAGGAGGAGCAAATCGCCAAACTGCGCGGCGCCGGATACCTTTCCGGCAACATCGCGCACCGGCTGCCCGACGAGGGGCAGCTCATCCCCACCCCCAGGCCCCATGAGAGGGTTGTCTTTCTTTCCCACTTCCTCCATGGATGGGCTTTCCACTTCACCCCTTTGTCCGGGGCTCATGTTCTACTACGGCCTGGATTTCCATGATCCGCGCCAACTTCATCCTCAACATCTCGGCGTTTATCGTCAGGTATGCGAGGCCTTCCTCTGATCCAGCCCCACTTGACTTGTGGCTCAAGACCTTCAATGTCAAGCGAAGGTAGTGAAAGGCATTCAAGCGGAGTGCGGGGCGCCATGTTGGGCAAGATGCCCAATGTCCTTTAGTTGAAGGGGCCTTCGTGGAATCCGTCAAGGGTGGCAATCGGGGTGGTTCTACATCACGAGCAGCGTGACCCTAAATGGGCGGCCCCGAGTTTAGATCTGGTATCCCCACGCAGCTTACCTCCCCGGAAAGAGAAGGGCTTGCTGTGGGGCAGTTTGAAGGAGCCGACGGGACTCAAGCCTGTATTAAGAAGCTGGTGAAGAAGCTCGGGCTGGTTAACGTGGTCGAGTCATGCTCGTCCGCGGATTCTCCCATGCCAAGAGCGGGCATTTAATCTATGGGAGTTCGATCCGAACAGCACTAGGCGCTGAACAAGCTCTTCGACACAACGTCTGAAGCGCTGGAAGAGTGATGTTCAAGGCGCCAAGCCCCCGCATCCGCGACTAAAGATCGTGGATTTCGCTCGCAGCACCAGGCTGACGAGGTAAGTGATTCTACCCCTTTACGGGACACTCGTTTTCCATAGTTTGACTCTACGCGGGTTTTAATTTCCCTTTTCCTTTGACAGACTGGTTGAAGAAAGGCGGAGCAGATTACTGTCGGCCCTATGCCGAAAAATCCGGTGAGCGCTCGTCTAGCGAGGCTGCTGGTTACGGCACCGCCGTGGTGCCGGAGAAGAAGGCCAAGAAGGAGGCCACGGGTGCTCGAAAGAGTGCCCGTTTTGGTGTCCGGCGACTCGGGGCTGACTCCTCCCGAAAATGAGGAGGAGGAGAGGACTCTCTCGGAGGAGGAGAGAGGAAGAGGAAGGCTTCCCCAAGCTGGGGGAGGCGAAGGGTCAGAGGGAAGGACTATTCCCGGACAGCTCTGCCAACATCAACGTTGGCGAGGAAGAATGGCCTTCAAGGGCCAGGCCTCGGCGAGATCGTAAGTATCCAGTTCCTGAATGATTTATAATTTCTTTTCTGCGTCACATAGTGTCATTCTAATGCCGCATGCTGCCTGTAGTCCGGCCGGTGATGATCTCCCGCTTCATCGGCGGGTCGTTGGCTCGTCGGATGTAGACTCCATCCCGACCGCCTCCACCCCTCGCGACGCCGAAGGCCGGGCGGGATCCCAGAAGGACCCATCGGGGAGGCTCGGGCGCCACAAGGCGCCCTCCGGACTTTGCGCGGACTCCACAAGAACCCGCAGTGGTTCCGGAGTCCGCAGCGCCCTTCGATCGAAGGGCAAGACCGTGACACCGGCGGCCATAAGCAAGGCTTATCAGTAGCTTAACTTGTTCTCTCGTGATTCCGTAGGGTTGCTTCATGGTTAAGGATTCAGCTGGGGTATCTTGTGAAGTCTCAAGGGTCTAGGAATGGGTTTCTAGTCCGGGGTTAAACATAACTCTCGTGGTAGCACTCGGTCATGGAGGTTGTAGCAAAATTCTTCATTGGTAGTTGGCTCTGCGGTGATCAAACCGCGGATCTCGGTAGGGGGTCCCGAATCAGGCCTAGGCGGATGGTAACAGAGACAAGGGACACGATGTTTACCTGTGTTCGGACCCTCTTGATGGAGGTAAAACCTCACGCCCCGCTTGATTGATATTGATATTGTGGATGTTTACAAGAGTGGATCTACCACGAGATCAAGGAGGCTAAACCCTAGAAGCTAGCCTATGGTATGATTGTAAGGGTTGTTGGATTGTTGTCCCACGGACTAAAGCCATCCGGTTTATATAGACATCGGAGAGGGCTAGGGTTACATAGAGTCGGTTACAATGGTAGGAGATCTACATATCCAGTATCGCCAAGCTTGCCTTCCACGCCAAGGAAAGTCCCATCCGACACGGGGAAGTCTTCAATCTTGTATCTTCATAGTCTTGGAGTCCGTCGATGATGATAGTCCGCAAATGATAGTTCGCTGATGATGGTAGTCCGCTATCCGACACCCCTAATCCAGACTCCTCAAGAGCTCCCCTGAACCAGGCTTCAATGACGATAAGTCCGCATGTATATTGCTTGGCATTGCAAGGCGTTCTCCTCCAAATGATAGAAGATTGTGAACACCAGGATAGTGTCCGCTCGCAAAATAAATTCCACATTCCACCGTAGAGAGAATAATAATATATACACAAGTTCAATCTGCTGACGCTTTTGTGGCATGACGCCACACCACTACCAAGCCATTACTCGAATTGTTTTTTACTTTACCACCTCAAGATTTAGCAAGCGGTTTCTGGCACGCCTTGTTGAAGCAGTAGATCGTGTTTCCTTAATCCGGGATTCTCATCAATACGGGCGGTAACCCAACCGCCATTGATGGTGACGCTTGGGAGATAAGCGAGTTTTACCAGGCCGGTGGGGACGCGAAGACTTCGCCTCACCATATAAGGGATAAGGATTCACCTTCTCACCCACGCCTTCTTCCTCCTTTGCTTATCCATCTCCACAGATTCGAGCTCCAGCGCCAAGTTCGACAGATCTCGTCTCAACCTTCTCCGACCATGTCCGAGCGGAGGAAATGGTTGGCCTCCACCGCTAAGGAGGAGCAATCGCTAAACTGCAGGCGCCGGATACCTTTCCGGCAACATCAGCGCACGGCTGCCCGACGAGGGGCAGCTCATCCCCACCCCAGGCCCCATGAGAGGGTTGTCTTTCTTTCCCACTTCCTCCTGGATGGGCTTTCCACTTCACCCCTTTGTCCGGGGCTCATGTTCTACTACGGCCTGGATTTCCATGATCCGCGCCAACTTCATCCTCAACATCTCGGCGTTTATCGAGGTAGCGAGGCCTTCCTCGCATCCAGCCCCACTTCGCTAGGCTCAAGACCTTCAATGTCAGTCAAGGTAGTGAAAGCATTCAAGCGGAGTGCGAGGCGCCATGTTGGGCAAGATGCCCAATGTCCTTTGGTTCAAGGGCCTTCGTGGAATCCGTCAAGGGTGGCAATCGGGTGGTTCTACATCACCGAGCAGCGGACCCTAAAATGGGCGGCGCCCGAGTTTAGATCGGTATCCCCACGCAGCTTACCTCCCGGAAAGAGAAGGGCTTGCGTGGGGCAGTTTGAAGGAGCCGACGGGACTCAAGCCTATTAAGAAGTGGTGAAGAAGCTCAGCTGGTTAAGCGTGGTCCGAGTCATGCTCGTCCCGGATTCTCCCATGCCAAGAGCGGGCATTTAATCTATGGGAGTTCGATCCGAACAGCACTAGCGCTGAACAAGCTCTTCGACACAACGTCTAAGGCGCTCGGAAGGTGATGTTCAAGGCGCCAAGCCCCGCATCCGCGATAAAGATCGTGGATTTCGCTGCAGCACCGCGACGAGGTAAGTGATTCTACCCTTTACGGGACACTGTTTTCCATAGTTTGACTCTCTACGCGGTTTTAATTTCCCTTTTCCTTTGACGGACTGGTTGAAGAAGGCGAGCAGATTACTGTCGCCCTATGCCGAAAATCCAGAGGCCTCGCTAGCGAGGCTGCTGGTTCGGCACCGCCGGTGCGAGAAGAAGGCCAAGAAGGAGGCCACGGTGCTCGAAAGAGTGCCCGTTTTGGTGTCCGCGACCGGGCTGACTCCTCCCAAAATGAGGAGGAGAGAGGACTCTCCGGAGGAGGAGAGAGGAAGAGGAAGGCTTCCCCAAGCTGGGAGGCAAGGGTCCAAGAGGGAAGGACTATTCCCGGACAGCTCGCCAACATCAACGCTTGGCGGGAAGAATGGCCTTCAAGGGCCAGCCTCGGCGAGATCGTAAGTATCCGGATTCCTGAATGATTTATAATTTCTTTTCGCGCACATAGTGTCATTCTAATGCCGCATGCTGCCGTAGTCCGCCGTGATGATCTCCCGCTTCATCGAAGGGTCGTTGGCTTCGCGGATGTAGACTCCATCCGACCGCCCACCCCTCGCGACGCCGAAGAGCCGGGGGATCCCTGAAGGGACCCATCGGGGAGGCTCGGAGGCGCCACAAGGCGCCTCCGGACTTTGCGCGCGACTCCACAATGAACCCGCAGTGGTTCCGAGTCCGGCAGCGGCTCTCGATCGAAGGGCAAGACCGTGACTCCGCGCTTCGCCAACCGGAGGCTGGGCATTTGTTGAGGCGCTGAGCGCCCATCGAAGACACCGCACTATTATGAGTGCGGTGATTAAAGTAGCTTCCAAAGGCGGTGACGGCCCATAGCCTTCTATCGGCTTTGAGGTAAGAAGTTAAAATATGCAATGTAATACCGCAAGACGGTAGCCCCGATGCTCGGTTCGGTGTTGGAAAGAAAAGCTTGAA